>CANYLF012103892.1:0-11542 GCA_948193215.1 Bocquillonia castaneifolia
TAACTTGTCTTTCACAACTTCTTCATCAACCATCAACAAGATTACTTAAAAGAAGAATGCTTATGAGGTGGAAAAATCCAAATACCTTAATCAGTTAAGGGATCTGAAGAATCAAAGAGATGAGCTCGATGCTGAGATTGCCAAGCAGCTCGATGCTGAGATTGCCAAGCAGCTCGATGCTGAGATTGCCAAGCATGAACTAATCATCCTGGGGCTTCGATCAAAACAGCAAGATATTGATGTCAAGGGCATGGAATTACTGCCTTCCTATGAAGCGACAACCAACCATTACAAATTGCTGAAACAGGTGCTCCTGGATTCCAAATCAGAAATGGTGACAGCTAAGGAAGCACTTAACTGTGCCAAGAAAAATCAAGTGGCTTGTCTGAATACATGGGACAAGATTAGGAAGAAATTAGAAGGAATGTAGTTTCTTCCTTTCTATCTATTTTGCTCGTATATGGCCTGTAGCTTCGGCCTGTTAGAACAATTTTAGGATATTTTCTTTTATTTGACGTCTTGACCCGTAGCACTATTTAAATGTTGGGTTTTATTTATTTCCTTGTTTCATCATTAAGATTATTGCACTTTCCTATGAATTTCCTGGCAATTGCTAGTTTTCAAAACTTAGTCCATCAGAAATCTTCAAACCTCAACCAATTAGGGATTGACCGTGAGAGTTAATTCTTTGGCACACAACGGTCTTACGCTATATATTTTACACTCTAATGTGAATTGCTCAAAATTAAAATGTAAAAGTGCAATTAAATGACTTCCCTAGCCATTGTCTTCAATCTATCATTAATAACATTGAGTGAAATTTATTTCTTTATCTCTACTTAGCCTTGTATTGGTATAAAAATGGCCAAGTATCGTGAACATAAACCCTTTGCTGCTATCTTTCCTAGAAGTTTTTCTTCTTACTGTTATCAAATCTTCTGCAACTGATTCTTTGAAGGGAAAATGATAATCTTTACCCATTAACAAATTTGTTAGGAGTTTGGCTTTCCTGATTTATTATATCGGAGTTCCTGATAAGAACTACGGTCCATGAATTCTTGAGTACAATACCATTGAAGAATTACAGAATGGCCTAATCGGCCTACTCTTTTATTGATTCTAAGCCAGTTGTAGACACTGAATTTTTGGATGCAGGTATGTGGAAGCGACCCGGGGGCCTAATAATGAATTTGGTCTATTTTAAGACCAATTGATTATCCAATTTCTCGTAGAAATAAGCTGAAGAATACAAAAAATTATTTTCAAATATGCTAAATGTTTTTAATATATTTATGGCCTAATTTAGAGTCCGAACAAATGTTTTAATATTTGTCCAAACCCTAAATACGGCCCAAATAAGCCAGAAAATCATTTTAAAACCTAAGCCCATTAGGCCCAAGACTGAACATCCGGCCGAATGTTCAAAGGTCCGGCCGGATGTTCATGTCTGCCAAGCACAATGATTTACAGGGAGCGTTTGACAAATAACGAAATCATTTTTCAGTCCCCGCCATTAAGCAAAGTTATTCTATCTGTCGGGGGGGTTATTCTCCTTGTCGAGATAACCCTAGGAGTATAAAACCAAACTTATAGCACAGAGATAAAGGGGGGCTGATTCTTAAGATCTGGAAGGGAGATTAGATCGAGACGGGGGGAACATCAGATGAGAGGCTTTGAGAGAAAAAACAAAAACACTTTCATCAAAAGTTTACGATGATTTTCAAAACCATTTCTTTGGATTTTAAACATTTAACAGCTCATCTACTACCCAAAGCGGTAATATATCTCATTTCTGAGGGCAACCAACCATCCACTCATCCAGAATAAGTTCATTTGTTCATATATTTCATTTACATTATATATTGTCATCTTTACATTATTCTTAAAGTAATTTATTTGATGTTCTAATTGCATATATGAGTTTTATGTGAAAGCAGGAGTGTTTTGGACGTATAATATCTAAATTTGGAGCCTAGACACCATAATATTAATATTTCACAGTGTAATTTTTCTTAGATTTTTTATTGTTGTTTTAATTTGTTTTAAATGTCTAGACATGTTCCTTAAGGGTCTGTGTATACTGTAAACAGCTTGGAGAAGACGTATTATAGGTCTGGCTGGATGATCAAACGTCCGGCCGAACGTTCACCCTGTACCGGATGTCCCACCTGCTTGCTTAATTTAAATACTTAAGGAAGATCATCTGGCCGGATGATCAAAGATCAGGCCGGACCTTCCTAATGTAGGGCAGAAAATGAAGATTCTTAACCCGTGACCCTCCCGAAGCTTCAAGGTCGATCGGTCTGTCCTCTCCCGGATAGATCAGTCGATCGATAAGATTTCTTTGTATTTTTATGCGAATCACCTAGATTTATTTGAAAAGCAATTAATTGGACATTTAAATAATCAAATCCGGTAAATAAGTAAATAAAAATGGTAGAAATGCATTTCTCCTTTCCTTTCTTTAAGGTTTTATGTTTATTATTATTATTCTCATATATCCCCAAAAAATATAAAAAAAATGGATTAATGTGCAAATATTAACCCCAAAAAAAAGGAAAAATGAAAATAAGTTAGAAACTAACTGTGGATGTTTTGCATATAAATAAATAAGGGAACAATCCACTCGGTCAATTACTATTAAAATAAGTAGAAACTCACTAAATACAGCCAACTGCACTCAATAAATCAGGATTAATTATAGAGGACTAAATGCAGATCTAAAATTGATTAGAAACAATATTAGGCACGCCCATTCATCGCATTCTACTTTTTGGGTGATTTACAGCTTTATATTGTTTAACTCTGTTAGAAAATAATGACCTCATTACTTAATTAAATGGGAAATTATCCCAAGTATGGATGACTCATTCTAAACCCAGAAATCATATGGTGTGATGACGAATGGGATTTTTCCGAAAAGGAATCTACCTGTTTGTTAATCACTAGGTGATCCCGAAGCAATTCGGGTGGCGACTCCACATTATTCATAAAAATCTAAAAATTCATTTAGTGGGTATGTCACCATTACTATTGGACACCAACCGACGGGCAGCGGCAATTAGACGCTTCCCGGGCGCTCTGTCCACACCAGTAATGGCTCATATATTTACAACTATTTACATTCATCACTTTTGTGTACTTTAATAGTTCAGGTAAATATAAATACAAAAGTAATCTTGAATGGCTTTCCAGCCATTCACATTTCTAGACCATAAAAATTCCATAAAGTGGGAAAATACCTTTTCAGGTACTTCCCATTGATGAACCTCCTGTGAGGTTACCCCTCGATGCTAGAAAGCCAATATGCATTCCTTTCTAACACCTTGAGCACTTTATAAGGACCCTCCTAGTTGGGAGACCATTTTCTAAGAGCTTTGTCTTTTGTTCCTAATGGCAAGATAACTTTCCACGCTAACTCACCTTCTTGAAAAGTTTTTGCTTTCACTTTCTTGTTATAGGATTGAGTCACCTTCTTTTTCTGGATTACCAAGTTATTGAGGGCTTGTAGTCTTTCTTCCTCTACATTCTCCAACTCTGCAAGCATGGAAAAGGAATACTCCTCTGGAGACAAACCATTCTGCTTTGTTACTCTTAAAGAAGGAATGACCACTTCCATTGGCAAGACTGCGTCATGTCCAAATGTTAAGGCATATGGGGTTGTCCCAGTAGCAGTTCTTTTGGAAGTCCTATATGCCCATAACGTTTCAGACAAAACATTATGCCAATTCTTTGGATTCTCCTCCAACTTCTTCTCCAAATATTAATTATCACCTTATTGGAAGCTTCTGCTTGCCCATTTGCTTGGGCATAATATGGAGTAGATGTGTGTAATTTGATCCCATACCTTTCTGCAAAGGTTTGGATCTCCTGACCAGTAAACATCATCGCTTGATCAGTTGTAATGGTCTAAGGAATTCCAAACATATGGATGATTTCTTTTCTGATGAATTCCATTACATCGACATGTTCAACTTTGATCATAGGAGCTGCAATCACCCACTTAGCAAAATAATTTGTAGCTACAAGAATAAAACAATGTCCTTTTGAAGAAGGAGGATATATCTTACCAATCAGGTCCATGGCCCAACATCTGAATGGCCACGGTTTAATTACTGAGTGTAGCTCCGAAGCAGGAACTCTCTAGATCTGCACATGCCTCTGGCACTCCTGGCAACCTTTTGCATAATCCATGCAATCTTTCATTATAGAAGGCCAATAGTGGCCATGTCTTTTGAGAAGCCACCTCAATTTTCTGCCAGATTGATGTGTTCCACAAACTCCCTCGTGGACTTGTTTCATCATCTCCATGGCTTCTCTGAATTCTAAGTTGACAGCTCCCACAAGTGTATGAAATAGTTGTAGCAATAAAATCGGAGTACGAGATCGATCCACAGGGACAAATCGTATAAAAATCAATTTTTCTATTAAAATCACAATATGCAAGAAAAATAAAATGAATAAACTTAGTTTGATTTTTGAAATAATTGAAATTTAATAAATAAATTCAAACAACTAAATTAAGCAAGAAAATAAATTAAAACTAAAAACAATTTAATTCGGTAAATAAATTCAATGGAAATAAACACTAGAGCTCAGGAATTCATCTAGAGGGGTAATTCAATTACTAATTAAAAATTTAATTAAGTAAAACTTTTCAAAAATATTTGAATCCTTTCCCAAGGTAGAAAAAGGTGTTTAATTGAACCAGCTATGCTGCTCTTTCGATGCACACCGATTTAAAACAATTAAACCCATTAAGCAAAACTTTTAAATCAAGTTTAGGTTAATTGCCGTTTCCGTATTAACGTCTAAACAAGTTTAATTCCCAAATCTGGTTTATTTCAATCCAACCATTGAACGATAAACCTAACAAATATAATTTTAGGTGGCCAATCAAGAAATATATTAATAAAAGCTTTTGGAAATTAATTTAATTGAAGAAAACAAGAAAAACTATTATTAAATAGTTAATCAAAACATTAGTAATTAAATCACCCCCTACTAGACTTAATCCCTCACTCTAGTAGAAAATTAGTTATTAAACATAATAAAAATCATCAAAGAAACAATAAACATGATAAAAATAAAATAAATAGATTAAAGTAGAATCAACTTAATCTCAATTGTTGACTACAAGCTTTAATTCTCCATCAATTATGAAGAAATCACCTTGAATCTCAATAAAACCAAGAAATTCTAAACAAACCAAAACTAATTTCTAGAGAGAATAAAACTAAAATTCACTAAAAATCTCTTCTAAAAAATAAAAACCATAGTATTTATAGTGTAATAATATTAAAACCCTAAAAATACCCTAGGAACCACTCAAAATCGGACCAAAATACCCCAAATTGGCTAAAAATCGACTGAAACATCATTGAACCAGACCACTGGATTCGGTCCTATTCAGGTCCGGTTGAACCCATTTGCTCCGCAGTTGTTGGTTGGACCGAACTAGTTCGGTCCGGTTATACTCCGATTTAGGTCCAGTTATTGGCTGCTTCTCATGCGTGAACTTTGCCAATTTTTGCCTCTAGCGATCCAGTAGATGGCCTAACTTGCGAAGGGCATATCTTTGTCGTCTGAACTCCAATTTGATCATCTTTGTGCCCAAAATGCCCTTGACATTTCAGTACTACATCTGAGACAGCTTTCGGAGTACTTCCCGGATTTAGCTTGCATCTCCTTCGTTCTAGCACCAATAGAGCTGATTCTTTTTGCAAATGAAAGTAAATTCAATTCACTTATGATTTGGAGCTTTTCAACTCAAAACTCTTTCCACATCAAATGATCCAAGCTCTCAAAGTTGGCCGATTTGCAAAACCGCAAACTAGCTCATTTAAGCTCTAAATCTCAAATGTTGTCTTTAGCTTCTAAACCTTCAAAGCACCATACCTACAATGATTTCACACCAAAAAAAAATATAAATCACCTTTAAAAACATAATAACCATGAAGAAATTAGATTGACACTTATAAGATGCAAAGATAAAGAAATTACATGATTTATGCTCTAAATGAACTCAAATTCCCTTAATATTGTAAGTTAACAATAAATAACAAATATAGATGCTAAAACCACTCAAATGTATAAGGAATGGGATTAAAAACCACTAAAATATATAGAATAAAACCCGATTATCATAAGCACCTCAACAGAAGGCCATCGTCAGTCTTCCTATATAGTTCTCCATCAAATAAGGCATAATGTGTAGCCTGCACTTTAGTTCTTTTAGGAACCTTGGCGGCTGGGTTTTCTAGAAACCTCTTAATGTCAGATCTCCAATCAAGAGCTCCACAGGAATCTGTGTTAAAAACTTCCAATGGCATCCCTCTTTCCTTAATAGAAGGGTGTTTCTTTTTCTGCACAACTACCAATTTGTGAGTCAACTCCTCAAACATTCTCAAACTTGAGGCAATTTGAGATAACTCATTTGCCTCCCAATTTAAGTCCCTGGGAGTATAAATAAAATCCACATTCTCAAACATGTCAGACAACTGGACAGCAGTAGCAAAATAAGGAGCAAGAACAAGACTTGTACATTTATATTCTCCTCCTACTTGTTTTAAAACTAGCTGTGAATCTCCCATCACTGTGACCTTCTTAGCCCCTAAGTCATGCAAGATTTCTAACCCAATTATCAATCCTTCATACTCAGCCTGATTATTTGTACAGTCAAAATCTAAATTAAAGGAAAGACATGTTTTAGAACCTGTAGGAGAAATTATTACAATTCCAGCACCGGCTGAAGTTTCGGTACTTGACTCATCAAATTTTAAAATCCAAGTACTAATTTCAACATGATGAATATGTAATTCATCTTTACACTCAATAGGCACATATGGATGGTTAACCAAGAAATCAACTAACGCCTAACCTTTTATGGACTTTTGTGAGAAGTAAATTAAATTAAAATCCAATAAACTAATTAGCCATTTTACCAAGATTCCCTGATAATATCAGCTTGTTTAACAAGTATTTCAGTAAATTGGTCTGGGATACCACATAAACTTTATTTCCAAGTAATGCCGTAATTTCATACAAATAAAATATAGTGCTAAACAAAGTTTATGGAGAAGAGGATATTGTACCTCAGTAGGAGTAAGAGATCTGCTTTAGATAATAAACGGCCTATTCATGGCCAGCTTGATTTGACTGAGCTAATAAACACCCAATTGACTCATTGGCTACCGAAATATACAACTTTAGTGGAACTCTTGCCATTGGAGGAACTAATACTGGTGGGGTACTCAAGTATTCCTTAATCTTATCAAAAGCCCTCTGATGTTTATCTTCCCAAACAAACTTCTCTTCTTTTCCAAACCTAAGAAGATCAGACAATTCCTTAGTCTTTCCTGCCAAATTGGAAATGAATCTCCTTAGATAATTCACTTGGCCCAGGAACCTCTGTAATTCTGTTTTGTTTGTTGGAGGTCTAGCTTCTCAGATAGCCTGAGTTTTGTTCTTGTCAATTTCAACCCATCTTTGGTGCACCAGGAATCCTAGGAAATTGCATGCTTTCACATCAAAGGCACATTTCAAGGGATTTAATTTTAGTTCATGAGCTCCCATTCTCCTAAAGGTTTCCCTCAAGTGTTAGATATGATCAGTTTCTTTCTTTGATATCACTACCACATCATCAATGTAAACTTCCATCATTTTTCCAAGGAGGTCGTGAAAAATAGCATTCATAGCCCTTTGATATGTAGCTCCTACATTTTTCAAGCGAAACAACATGACAACCCACTCAAATGTCCCTATAGAACCGGGACATCTAAAAGCCATTTTTTATATGTCTTCTTCCGCAATAAAAATCTGGTTGTAACCAAAAAAACAATCCATAAAAGATAATAAGGCATGGTTAGCTATAGAATCAATCAGGGTATTAGCAATTGGCATGGCAAATCTATCTTTGGGGGTTGCTAAATTTAAATCTCTAAAGTCTACACACTCTTAATCTACCATTCTTTTTAACTACAGGAATAACATTGGCTAGCCAATTAGCATATTTGGCAGGCTTGATGAATCCAACTTTCTATAATTTCTCAATTTCTTCTTTCACTTTTAATTCTACCTCTTTAGACATTTTCCTAGGTGGTTGGCAGTATGGTTTGAACTCTAGACTTATTGGAAGTCTGTGTTCTACCAACCTCCTGCTCAACCCCGGCATGTCTGTGTAGTCCCATGCAAAACAATCTTTATTTCCTTTTAATACCTTTACCAATTCATTTTTAATTTTCTGGTCTAATTGAGCACTAACAAGAGTTACCATTAGATTTTCTGGTGAACTAAGATTCAATTCCTCCAGGGGTTCTGCATTTTGTACTCTGACATCATCAATTTTTGGGGGAACCATGTTCAGCTCTTCCAGAGTAATTTCTCCTTCCTCAGGGAAGCTGTCCTCTTCCTCATAAATCATCTCGGCCTCTTGTACTTGGCATTCTTCACTTTCTTTTATTTTATTGAACACTTGCTGCAAAAAGTGTCTTAGCATGGCAGCTGTGGCGACTACATAGTCTCCCTGAGGGACTCTAATCATCATAAACTTCAATAATTGGAGTTCCTGACCATGGCCTATTGAAAGGCACTATGGCATTCAACTTAACCATTGCTTCTGCTTTCTCTTTCAATTCATTTCTTTGATCCACAGGAACACAATGTTGTAATTTTTTTCCCTTCTTCAATTCTCCAATTTTAATTAGGCCAATATGAGGATCATAATATCTAGCTTCCACCGCATCCACCTAGTTACAAAAGGGTTTTGTATCTGCCCATACAACCTCTACTTCATCATCTTTCCAGAATAAGAGGAATTGGTGGAGTGATGATGGTACACACCAGTTGGAATGAATCCAATCTCTCCCCACCAAAGCTTGATAACTGGCTGATGAATCAACTACAAAAAAGGCAGATAGTGATGTTTTACTACCTACAGTTAGCTCTACAGGTAAAACCCCAATAGTCTTTGTTAGCTCTCCTGTGAAAGCTAATACAACCACTTCTGAGGTCACGAGGTCCTCTGTAGTTTTCCCGAGCTCCTAGAGCATCCTGGAAGGCACAATATTGATAGTAGAACCATTATCTATCAACATACGAGACATTGGCTTACCATTAAAATGAGCTTTAATGTAGAGAGGTTTGATATGTCTACTCATATCTTCTGATGGCTTGGCAAATACCACTCTTTTAAGAATTCCAGGTGCCCCTGCTTAGATAGTAATTTGGCTTTGAACTTCCAAATCTTTCTATTAATATACTTAGACCCCCTTTTGCTTGCTTTGAGATTCTGAAAGCTCACATTTTGTAAATTTTACAGGCAAAATCAATGATGTGGTTGCATATGTAAATCAGCACATCACCTACCATGATTTACATTTCTTCCACAACACCACTATATCCCTCTGAACGAAACTTTGACTTCTCCTTTTTGACTGGAACTGTCTGGACTTGAGCATCTGGCATGTCAACATCAGCATTATATCTGGATGTTCTTCCAGACCCTTTCTCTTTACTTGAGCTTTTCCTCGGTTAGCAAGTCATCATCATTATCAATGTTCTGACTCTAATTCTCTTCAGGAGCTCCTCTACCCCAATTGCCTGGAGATGTTAGAGTTCCTGCATTATCTTTTGGTGAATCATAGTAAACCCAATAATCGTACTTGCCTGATGGTTGCCCCAATAAACCTTTGATCCTCCCCTTCTGATTCTCCTCTCCTCCCCTTCTAATTGCGGCTTGGTGGTGCTACAATCTTCTCTTCTGTGTTCTCATCAGAGGTTGTGAAAATTTAGGGTGTCTCAAAGTGTGCCAATGATGAGTCACTGGTTTTTTTGGAGCAATGATAAACCTAGGCTGGCTCCTTTGAAATCTAGGTTCTCTTAGAGGCATTCTTCTAGGAACTCCATTTTGGAATGGTTCCCTACTTTTAGGCCAATGTACATCAGCTTGTCTCTTGTAGTCTGCAAAACTATTGAATCTCCTTGGCTCCAGAAATCTCGCTCTCCTATGTTCAAATCTTTTCACATGCATGAAAGAACTTTCATTAGTCTTTTCAAACAAGGATTTAGGAACCCATACCTTGGTTTGTTTCTAGAATTGTTCTTTTTGGTGCTCCACTTCCTTTTTCAGGTCAGCAATCTCCTAGTTTTTGATTTTCAACTTTTCTTTGATCTCTAACAAAATCCTTAGATCATCCTCTCCTAACTCCGTCACATTAGTTGACACAATAGCTGGGAATGGATCTTCATCAATCAACAAAGCTTCCTTTTTGTCAGGAAATTTCAAGAGTCCCTTGTTAATCCGATTTTGAATGACATTCTTTAGTGCCCAACAAGCAACTGTTGAATGGTTCCACGTATTGTGAAATTTGCAGTACTCTTTGCCTTTGAGCTCCTCCTTAGGAGGAATTTTGTGATCTGTCGAGAATTTCACCCATTTCTCTTGCATTAGATAATCAAAGATTTCCACAGTTTTACTTACTTCAAAAGTGTATTGAGGATTTGTATTAGAAGCTTGTGCTTTCTTCCAAGTATCAGGAACTCTCTTGACCAGAAGAGAACAGCCACAAGTCCCTAAAGCACTAACATCTGCAACTGATGTTTCTGTAGTTGCTACATCCTGGTAATAAATTCCCATGGCCGCTTTTCTTTTATGGCTTTCTTCTTTTAGGAGCTCTTCATATTCAGTGACCTTTGCAGCAAGTTTGGAAAAATCTCAAACTCCATTCCCTGGAATTTCTTCTTCAATTCTATATCAAGTCCTCTTTGTGCCAGCTTTACGTATTCTGTTTCAGAGAGTAAAATTTTGCACCTGTTTCTCATTTTCTTGAAGCGGTTAATAAAAGCATTGGCATGCTCTCCTACCCTTTGAGTGATTCTAGATAATTCAGTAATGCTAACCTCCGATTGACATTTAAAAAATGGTCAAAGGTGCATTTTGGACCTTAATGTTTTGGACGAGGGGCGGATATGACCCTAACCTTTTTTTTGGCTCAAAAATACTATCATAATCAAAAGAACACCTATTTTTGGCCCCTCATGTGATGTCGCTTTTAACAGATGAAATATCCGTTAACAGGTGATTACGTGTCAAAGAAACACATTTGACGTGGCACCTGTAACAGTAAAAAGCCCCTTTTGTTCTTTTTATTTTTAAAAGGAAAGAACCCTAAAATTTTCTTTCGTTATCAAACTAAACAAAATCGTCAGCAAAGCAAAAATATTCTCAACTTCTTCTTTTTATATTTAACCATGTCTTTATCATCGAGTTCTTCTTCATCTAATGGCATATCAATTTGAAGAACAAATATTGAATTGGAATATGAGGTTCGTCCTAGGTACTGTGATTGCAGAGTAATGGGATTGAGAGTGAGAGCTCCAAGATGGACAAGTTGGACTGACGAAAATCCAGGTAGAAGATTTTATGGTTGTGGAAATTACAAGGTAAGATTTGAAATCTATGTTCTTTTGAAATGGGTGAATTTGCGTTAATTGAGTTATGTAATGAAGATTTCAAATTGTTGTTAATTTTAAATGGGTAAAT
>CANYLF012104031.1:0-18063 GCA_948193215.1 Bocquillonia castaneifolia
CTCTCTCTCTCTGTCTAGTTTTTATTTTCTTTTCCATGGAAGATTGAAGACAAAGTATTGATGAAGATTGAAGGAAAGCTCAATTGAATTAAGACTAAGTTTATCAACTCCTTTATCTTTATTATTTATGTTTATTTGTTATTTAATTATGTGTAGTAACTAAATATCATAGCTAGAGATATGATTGATCTCTAGTTGGATTGTTTGATGATTTTCATTGGTTTAATGAGAATTTGTGCTTGATTTTATATATCTATTACTTAATTCTATTTTTCCATGCTATTCACTCTACATGTATTTACTTTGATCACCTAGATGCATGTTATAGGAATTTTAATTGAATTAGGAGGTTGTTATAATCTGGAATCAAATAATAGAACAAATTGTTTGTTAACACTAGAAAGTTGTTGATTATATTTGGCTTTTATGTGAATTGCTTAATGGGGTTAGTTAATTAAGGTTTGCATCAGAAGATTAGTAAATCGAATTAATTAAATACATTTTCTTACCTTGGGAGAGGATTTAAATACTTTTGGAATTCATAAGCTTAAACAATAAACCATTGATTTTCTATCTTATTTTACTACTAGAAGGATTTCCAACACTATTTTTATTATTGATTGTTTCTAAAGAGATTTTCATAATCGAGAATTTACTTTCATTAATTTAAATTACTATTTTTTAAATTTTATTGTTTTAATTATAGTTTCACTCTAAACAACAAAAATGAATTTAATTTTCACGCACGTTTCACATTAATTACTCGAAAATAATTATTAATTCATATTTCCTAGAGGTTCAACTCGGTTTACTTCGGTTTTATTACTACGATAGACCCTGTGCACTTGCGGGAGCCGATCAAGTTTTTGGCGCCGTTGCAAGGGAATTAACGGAATTTTTAATTGCTTTTTAGTTGATTATGGTGTTTGTTTTTTTTAATTTTTCATTGTGTTTGTGTTTTTTGTGAAAATGTTTTTCTTCTTTCTTTTGGTTTGTGATTCATTATGAAAAATGATGAATATGCCAACCAATTTTGGAGCTATAATGCACAATATTCTTTGTAAGATAATGGACATGCACAATTTAAGTATCCTCAAATTTCTTTTTAGGTATGTATGTGGTGTGGAGTGGGACACCATTCAAGTGAATGCTCGATTAACTATGAACCTCGACGACTCTAATATGCAAGGACTTGTATGTGGTGTGGAGATTGTCACCGTTCGACTGAAGTCCCGATACATTATGCAACTCCGTAAACATATTCTCCTTGTAATATTGAAGTATGTTATGAAGAAGACATTGAACTCATGGATATGGATGATGAGGAAGTTCGTGAATTTCAACACCAATTTCAAGATATAGACAAGGATGAAAATTTACAAGTCTCAAAATTTCATGTTCATGAGGAAATTTGTGCAATTCTTAAGGATGATGGCAATATATATGAAATTGATGTGAAGGATTCAAGTTATCAAGTCCACGTACCTTCACCCATCACCATCATCTATGAAGATATTGTGATAAAGAGTGTATTGTCTGAGAACCCACAAGAAGAATCATATATACTTAAAGTAATCGTCAATCCTAAGATTATTTTTGTGGAGTATGCTCTTTACTTCTAAGGTATAAGGATGCCTACAAGGGAGAAGCAAAGGAAGATGCTTCCAAGGACGTTTCCGCATGTTTGTCTGTATCCTTAATAAAAAGAAGGATCGGCAATGTCTAGCTTAAGATTTTAATGAGCCCTTGTGGGGAGGATAACCCATATATTTAGCTTATATTAGTTATTTTATGTTTTGCATTTGTTTTTCAAGTCTAAACTTCATTTTTATATTTTTTTTATAGTCTAGGGTTTATGATATATTAATTTTTCAAAATATAATTTAACAAAAATTTTTGAAAAATATTTGAAAAAATCGAGTTTTGGACCCGAAGCTGGACCGGACCTCTGGTCCCGCCTAGCCATCCTGGACCGGACCTCCAGTCCAGACACGGTTCCCTTTTATTTTTTTAGTAAAAATTTTTCCTAAAATTTTTAAAAATTATTTAATGATGTTTTATGTGTTTTTTTTTAATGATTTTTAGGGTTTTATTTTTATTTTCTTTTATTGGTTGTTTCATTTTCTAAATAGGATTAGGATTAGATAGTTATGACCCCCAATAACTTCATTACTTAGGATTTCTATATTTATTTGGAAAGCTCTCTCTCTCTCTCTCTATATATATATATATATATATATATATATATATATATATATACTACAATTAAAATAAAGTCACACACATATTTTTTTATGTTTATTGTAGTATTTCTTCTTTTCATTTTCACCATGAATTTTGCTTTTTCAAGTACTTTAAAGCCTTCAATGTTTCCATCAAAGAAGCATTACTTGTGGTGATATTGATCACAATGATGGAGATTTCATTCAAATTTGTAAAGGAGCATGTTGTAATCAAACGAAAAGAAGCCATGGAAGCAATCAAATGAAGATCGAAGAGAAGAAGTTCAACTTCTCCACACTAGGGGAGTATCCTATACCTTTTTCCCTTTTGCTTTTATTGTTCTTATTTTGGTGCATTGGGGACAATGTATAATTTAAATGTTGGGGAGGGGTATGTTTGTGTTTTTGTTTGCTTTTATTTTTATTTTATTTTTTAGGATTGTGTCTTGTGTTTTTTTTGTTGAATTTTTGCTTGTTCTCAAGTTTTTATATGCCTTCACTTAATTAAGCTTCAAAGATGTTTCATGTTGTTAGTCCCAAGGCTAGTCTCAAGATGGGGAAGGGGGGGGGGGGGGGGGTGAATTGATAGTTTTTGAAATTTTGAGTGTTTTTTTTTTGAAACAAAAGCAATATTTGAAACTAAACGCTTTAAAAAAAACTTCTAACAAACTAATTTTTAATTTTAATAGATATCTATAGATTAAAAATCATTTAACTGAATCTGAGAGAATTTAAAAACATTACTAAATTTTTAATATTAAAATTGAAAGAATAGATTGAATCTAATCAAGAGAGATAAGGAGAAAAGTTGAGACTCAGAGATTTATCGTGGTTCATCGTAAGACTACATCCACTACCTAAGATCAACAACCTTAGGATTTCACAACTTCACTATTCTCTTTTACAGGATTAGAGAAAACCTTTCATTAGAGCCTATAGCTTCACACAGATTTTCAATAGCTTCTGCAAACTATACAAGCATTAACAGGGACTTGCTAACCTATTAAAAAAAAGATAAAAGTATTCTTAAGATCTCTCCATTCTCAGATTTACAAGCTCTATTGGTTTGATTGAGAGAAGATAATGAAATGATTCATGTTCAAATATGCCACACTATTCTGTTTCTTTTCAAATTCTGTACAATGCTCTATCTTTCTCTCTATTTGAATGAAATGCAGAAAGTGTGTATTTATAATGCTCAAAGATGCTTCTAGATTGGTTGCCCTATTTGGCGAGAAATACCTTATTGACCCTTTCTAGAAAGTGACAGCTATGCACTAGGTGACAGCAAGGAGAATGCAGTAAAAATGGAAGAATAATATTCTCCATAAAACAAGTAAACATGCATAACAAATTCTGTATTTTTCCTAGTAGCCAGAAATAACTGTTTTGGCTCTATGTGTTGACTGTTTTTGGACTATGCATGGAAAACGACTCATGAAATGCTGCAATGAATTCTCTCAATCATCCCTACAAATATTCTAGAAGAAGGTAACAGATTACAACCAAATTCTGTGCTCCTAGCCTCATTAGATTGAGACTCAGTCTTTCTTCCAGATTCTATGAGCTTCAATTCCAGTCTGATTTCTTGGCTCCATCAGTCTAAACTTTCATTCTGTATCCTTGATTCTTTAGACTTTGAGACTAACACCTGATTCTTTCTCTTGCGTTTTGCTCCCCCTGTCTTATAGACTCAAACACCAGTTTTAAAAACTTTGTTCTATGTCTAAGTTGTTCAGCATCAAAAATTTAAGGGTTGCTATCCTTTAGCCAACAATCTCCCCCATTTTTTATGATGACAAAACTTGACATAGGTAACCTTCTTAAATCAAAACACATTCATCATAGCAGAATATAAAGAATGAGGTTTGTGAGTTAGTTTTGAAGAAAGAAGTGCAGGGTCTTTTTAGAGAACCATTCATTAATTTATCATGTTGCTCCCCCTGAGTCTATGCTTTAGATATTAAAAAATAAAACTTGCATAACACTCAAAACATAGAAATATATGAACTTTTAAGACTTAATTGAAGACCTGTAGCATAAAAGGCAGAAGCAAGAGCAAGCGATAATGAACAAACATGCTACAGACAAAATAAGTTCAGGTGATTCTAGAAAAATATTTCAAGAAATAAAAAAGAAAACAACCAAGGTGATTCTAGAAAAATATTTCAAGAAATAAAAAAGAAAACAACCAGTCATATAAATTAATAGTCTTATATACTCCCCCTTTTTTCTCAAGAAGGGTGATAGGGAATATATGGATGTTGTACCTATAGCAACTAAAAATAGATATGTCCCAAAAATAGTAAACCAAATAACAAAAAATAAATCTGTTCAAAAATTTGAAATAGCACTAGTTGAGAATAGGGAGATGGAATTTCAGAGGTCTCGGTTCGGGAATCAGCAGGGTGGTCATTTGAATGGCTTGATGAGTCAATGCTATCTCCTTCCTCTACTTCCTCTGATTTAGACTCCTCTATTTTCTGAGCTTCTGATGTAACTGCTTGAGTAGCATCTCTAGCAGTTTCAGAAGGGTCTATAGTCTCCGGTACTTCAGTTTCAGGAGCTTCAGACTCAGGAACCCCAGTTTCTGTGGTTATGTCTTCGAACATCTTTGTTATGAGTTCTTCAATCTCAGCTGCTTTGGTTGCTTCAGACTTTGCAATGTCACCTTCAGGCACTATAGTTGGTTTAGCTACAGAAGCAGGTGCCTCAGTTTCATCTTTTTGAATCTCTTTATTCACAGCTAAAATAGTTTCAGCTATGATCTCTTCTGTAGTCTTCTCTGTCCTTGTTTGCTTTTTTACCTGTGAGTCTGTGTGACTTTGTGAGCCTGCTTCAGTCTATTGAGTCTCTTTGGGAATTAATAAAATCATCTTTTGCTTTAACTTGTCCACTTCTTCTTGACCAATCTCAACCAACTGTTTCACAGCCTGTTCAAGTCTGTAAGTGACATTAGACTTGATCAGCTCTAGCTCTAGTTTTAGCTTCTCCTTTACTTTCTCAAACTCTCCTTATAGAGCTTCAGCATTATTTTTGACAGACACTTTTATCTCCTTCTCTCCTAGCTCCTATCTTGCCATTATTGCATCAATATCCTTTTTAGAGTACACAATGCCATCAAGGAGAAAAATGACTCTTTTATTCTTGAACTTTTCAACAGGTTGCTCAAAAGTTAGGCCAGTTTCTTCTTCATCAGATTCATCAGAAAACTCAATGCGAATTTTCTTTGATGACTTTTCTGGCTTGTTTACCCTTAGCTTAGATCTGTAGCTGCCTGCCACCTGCTTCAGCTTCTGCTCAGTTTCATCTTTCTTCTTCTTCTCTTCTCTTTTCCTCTTTGTTTTCTTTTTTACTTCCTTTTTCTTTTTCTTTTACTCTCTATTTTTCTAGTTCTTGATCCTCTTTTCTTTTCCTTTCTTCTTCTTCCTTTTTCTTTCTTTCTTCTTCTTGTTTTCTTTTCTCTTCTTCTCTCCTCCTCTTTTTTCTTTTATTTCTCTTCAGCTCTTCTTTTTCTCTCAATTTCAATTTTTTCTTTTCTCAATTTATCTAACACATTCATTTTGACAGATGACCCACCAATCAGTTGATGAGCTTCAGCCATAAGTTGAGCTAAGTCAATCTCAATTTCCTCTTCAGGGATTTCACTCCCCTCCGGATCAGACTAAACTTCCTCTTCAGTAAGAGATTCAGTCTTAATAGGTCCACTAGTATTATCAGGTAACAAAACATCATCATACTCACCTGAGTAAGTATTAATTTTCTTTCTACCCTTCACCAACCCAACCACAAAATTTTTATTGACCCAGCTATCTCTACTAACCTCTTTTGAAATACTAGCTGTCAGATTCACTCCTAGATACTCAAACAGAACAGTCAGCTTCATCCCATAAGGGAGACCCCTATTACTTCTACTAGACCCAAGCCCAAGAAAATAATGGAACATAACATAGCACAAGTTAACTCTTTTCTTTTTCAGAATATGCCATAAAATGCAGACATCAGTGAAGTTAATATTATCAAGGCTTCCTAGTCTAGGTGCAATGTAATGGGTCAGAAACTGATGAATGATCCTTTCAGTAAAATCAAGAGTTACAACACTTACAATTTCTCTTGCTTCAAGATCCTCATTCAGAGTGATTTCCTTCTTTACTTTGAGCTCCTCATACTCAGAGCTAGCTTCCAGGGGTAGTCCAATCTTGACTCCTTCATTAGGAATCCAGTGAGCCTCAGCAATCATATCCAGTGAGATCACATAATTTTTTCCTTTAAGAGTGACAGAAAAAGTATGTGCTTCTTTGTCTTCAATCTTAATCCCTTTAAAGAATTGTCTAACCAGAGTCTCGTAGATAGGTTTCTGAATCTGAAGAAAGTCTATCCATTTTTGGAAATCAAAGAAATCTTTTAGTCCAAATTTTTCTTTTTTGAAAAACTTCAGTCAATGCATCTTGGAGGGATCAGCTTGGATGATGTCTCCTTCTCATCTTTCTTTGCTCTTTTTGACGTTTGACCTCGTGTCTTGGCTGCTGGAGTGATTTCTTTCTCCTTTTCTCTTTACCATTGTTCAAATAGCACTAATTCCTTAAGTTTGAGAGATGAAGTGATTTAGGGCTTTTTGAGTTTTAGTTTTCGGGTTTCAGAAGATAAGAGAAATTTTTGAAGAGAATGGGGAAGGTTAGGTTTTTTATAAGAGTTTTTAGGAGGATTGAGTAAGAGAAAAACGTTTAGAAATTAAATTCTAATCCGTTTATCTTTTCTCTGTTAGGGTTTAATCTCCCTAGGCTCAACGGAACTTTTTCAGAATTACCTTTCAGACTCACTTTTTGCCACGTGGTTTTCTCCTTTTAAGATTTCTGTTTTTAGCTTTTAGACAAATACCACACTCAAGGAAAAGAGTTAGAATAAAATCAGGACTTTTTAAAGAGATATAAACCGAAAAAAAATTAAGTCCTTATCAACAACAAAAAAATATGAAGATATATATTTTTATATTTTGAATATTTCAATTTTTAATTTTTGAATATTTGAAAAACATAAAATAAGGGGAATAGAATGAAAAATATCATGTGTGAGGAAATAATGCAATATGTACAAATATGATCAAGAATAAATGCAAGTGTTTGAGCTTCAAGAAATTTGAAGCTATTGATCAAGGTTCAAAATGCCAAGCTCTCTTCTGATTCTGCAAAAGGTTTCCTCATTGAGGGATTTAGTAAAGATATCAGCCAATTTTTTTTCTATGGGAGCAAAGATAATTTCAATGTCTTGATTTTGAATGTGGTCTCGGATTAAATGGTGTCTGATTTCAATATGCTTTGTGCGTGAATGCAAAACAGGATTTTTGCTCAAGCTAATAGCGCTTGTATTGTCACACAAAATTGGAATGTTAGAATAGGTCATACCAAAATCTTCCAATTCTTGCATGATCCAAAGAATTTGTGCTACACAACTTCCAGTAGCTATGTACTCAATTTCAATTATGGATAGGCTGACTGAGGACTCCTTCTTGCTGTTCCATGAGACTAAAGCTTGTCCTAGAAACTGACAGCTTCCTGATGTGCTCTTCACATCCACACGACTTCCTGCAAAATCAGCATCACTATATCCTACTAAATCAAGTGTGGTATCTTTAGGATACCATAGACCTAAGTCTTGGGTTCCTACAAGATTTTGGATTATTCTTTTAATAGCCACAAGGTGTGATTCTTTAGGATTAGCTTGAAAACGGGCACAAAGACAAACACTGAAATGAATATCAGGCCTACTTGTTGTGAGATGGAGTAAAGAACTTATCATACCTTTGTAAAGCTTGCATTCAATTGATTTACCTTTTTCATCCATCTCCATTTTGATTGTGATACTCATTGGTGTCTTGCTTTCTTTAGCTTCAGTCATTTTGAATCTCTTTATCAGCTCTTTTAAGTATTTTGACTGATTGATGAAGATCCCATCTTCAAGCTATTTGATCTGAAGTCCAAGAAAGAAACTGAGTTCCCCCATCATACTCATCTCAAACTCATTCTTCAAAAGAATGCTAAATTCTTGGCAAAGCTTTTGTTGAGTTGATCCGAACACAATGTCATCCACATAGACTTGAACCACTAAGATCTCATCCTTGTAACTTTTTGAAAATAAAGTTTTGTCTACTTTTCCTCTCACAAACCCATTGTCAAGCAGAAATTTGCTCAGTCTCTCATACCAAGCTCTAGGAGCCTGTTTGAGTCCATAGAGTGCTTTGGTTAGCTTGAACACATGATTTGGATAAGTGAGGTCTTCAAATCCAGGAGTCTGCTCCACATAAACTTCTTCCTTGAGGAATCCATTTAAGAAGGCACTCTTGACATCCATTTGATAAAGGAGGAAGTTTTTGTAGCAAGCGAAGGCACATAAATTCTGATAGCTTTAAGACGTGCCATTGGTGCAAAGGTTTCTTCAAAGTTTATTCCTTCTTCCTGGTTGTATCCTTTAGCCACAAGACGAGCTTTGTTTCTCACAACATTTCCTTGTTTCATCAAGTTTCTTCTTGAACACCCATTTAGTTCTAATTGCCGGCTGATTCTTGATTCTCGGTACTAAGTGCCATACTTTATTTCTTTCAAACTGGTTCAATTCTTCTTGCATGGAAATAATCCAATTTTCATCTTGTTGAGCTTCACTTATTGTCTTAGGTTCATTCTGAGACACATAAGCTACATTTCTCATTAATTTTTTGACTTCCCGCCTTGTTGTGACTTTGGTTGAGGGATTTGTCAGAAGATTCTCTGGTGGATGATATCTATGATATCTCCATTCTTTAGGTAACTGATTTGCTTCTTCTTGTCATTCATTCTATTGAGCTTCACTTTTAGGAATCTCTTCTTGTTCTACATTTTGTTGAGTCTATCCATTCTCAGGTTCAACCTGTTCATCATTGTTTCCTGCAAGAATTTCTCCAACTTCTCCACTAGATATATTTTCGTAAGCTTCTTTAAAAATAACATGAATTGACTCTTCAACAAGTATGGAACGCTTATTAAAGACTCTATATGCCTTGCTTTGTTTAGAGTAGCCGAGAAAAATACCTTCATCACTTTTAGGATCAAACTTACCAAGCTGACCAAGTTGAGTCTTATCGTTGTTGTGAATAATGCATTTACATCCAAACACTTTAAAGTAGCTTACAGTGGGTCTCTTTCCTTTCCATAATTCATATGGAATCTTCTTCACTTTGGATCTCACTAATGCTCAATTCTGAATGTCGTAAGCTGTGTTGATAGCTTCAGCCAAAAAATACATTGGAAGATTAGCTTCATTCAACATGGTTCTTGCCATTTCTTATAGTGATCTATTTTTCCTTTCCACAACTCCATTTTATTGTGGAGTTCTTAAAGCTGAGAAGTTATGGCTGATTCCAAACTGATCACAAAGTTCCTCGAAGGATTTGTTGTCGAATTCTCTCCCATGGTCACTCTGAAGAGCCGTTATATTGTATCCCTGCATGTTTTGAATCATTTTGCACAGACTGACAAACTTGTCAAAAGCTTCATCCTTGTTTTTCAGAAATAAGGTCCATGTGAATCTGGAATAATCATCAATGATCACAAATGCATATGCTTTACCTCCTAGACTACATGGAGTGACAGGTCCAAACAAGTCAAAGTGAATCAATTCTAAAGGTCTAGTAGTTGAGACTGTTCCTTTAGACTTGAAACTTGCTTTGGTTTATTTTCTAAGCTAACAAGCATCACAAATAATGTCTTTTTCATACTTCAGCTTAGGAAGACCTCTCACAAGATCGAGCTTAGATAGCTTAGATATGATATGCATGGATGCATGACCTTATCTTTTATGCCATAACTAATTTTCATGATCAATTGAAGCTAAATAGAAGTTACTTACTTGAGCTTCATCAAAGTGAATCACATATATGTTTTCCTGTCTCATACCGACAAATACAGTCTGACCTTCCTGAATGCTTTGAATCTCATAATGATTAGGTTCAAAATAACTCTGAAATTTTTGTCATAAAGTTGACTCATACTTAGGAGATTGAACTTGAGATCCTATACTAATGAAACATCACTAATTGTTGGACTTGAGCCAATTGAGCCTGAGCCAATAATTCTTGATGTACTACTATCTTTGAAACTCACTGATCCTTTATTCTTCAGTTCTAACCTAGTGAACAAAGATTTATCCCCAATCATGTCCCTTGAACAAGCGGTATCCACATACCATTCGTTCAGCTTCTACTTGCTCTTCAGGCATACCTGTAAGAAATCTGTTAGTTTTAGGTACCCAAGCTGAGTTGGGTCCTTATTGGTTAGTTTCAACATCTTGTGACATCAATTTTGGCCTCCATGCAAGTGTGTATCCTTGTCTATTTCTTTTGTATGCACAATGCTTCATAGTATGACCAACATGATTACTAAAGAAACATCTTGCATTTGACTTATGTTGATGATATGCAGGTTTTGGAAAGAATTTTCTTGTGTGATAAGATTTAAAAAACTTTTGTACAGATTGAAAAACTTTCAGGCCAGATTCTTTGCTAGAGGTGGCATTTTCTACTCTAGCATTGAATCCATTATAGCCTAATCTTGTCTTATCATTGGGAATTCGTTGATTGCCTAATAACACATCAAGATTTTGTCTGCCATTTGTAAATCTTTCCAGGTCTTTTGTGAGAGAATCAATTTTCTTTTGTAAAACTTCATTTTCTTGAAAAGTAACCATGTAAACATCCTGATTCAGCTCAACCTGTTGCTTAGATATGACAAGTTCATTTTCAGCTTTCAAAAGTTTCTTTTCAATATCATTATACATCTCAGTAGCTTTCTTTTCCTTTTCAACAAGAGCCTCATAGGTACTAGTTGAGACACAACAAACATGAACTTGTTTACCAGTTTCAAGCTGTCTACATTTTCTTTTTAATGCAACATACTTTTTAGCCATCCTTTCATATTCTTGATAAAGTTCTAGCATAGCATTTTGCAAGTCCTCAGGAGTTTCAAGTTCAAGAAAGTTTACCTCATCTTCAGAAGATTCTGGTTCAGACTATGGAGTCTTTTCTTTGTCAGTTTCAGCTTTGTCGACTTTAACTTCTTTTGCCATCAGGCAAAGATTCGTAACTTCTTTAGGTTCAATGCTACCGTCTGAGTCTAAGCTTTTACTTTCACTCTAAGTGGCTACCAATGCCTTCTTGGTCTTCTCATTTTTCCCTTTATTTTTTAGTCTTGGACAGCTAATCTTGACATGGCCTGGTTTATTGCATTCGTAGCAAATGATTTCATTGCTATCTTTCTTGTGGTCAAATTTGGATTCCAAAAAATTCTTCACATTTTTCCTGTATTGCTTTCCTCCTTTTCTGAACATTCTCTTAAATTTTCTGGTGATATGAGCAACTTCTTCTTCAACACTTGAGTCTAAGTCTTTAACAGTTTCAGATTTGAGAGCCAAATCTTTCTTCTTTTTGACTTCTGAGGTCGATGCCTTCTCTTTGTCTTTCATCATAAGCTCATGTGCTATTAGAGAATGAACAAGCTCATCATAAGATAAGGTGTTAAGCTTCTTAGCTTTAATGATGACTGTTACCTTGGTTTCCCACTTTGTTGGCAAAGATCTCAATAGCTTCTTGACTTGTTCATTCTTTAGAACATCTCTTCCATAGTTCTTCAAAGTATTGACAATCTCAGAGACTCAATTGTTTAAATCTTGAATTGTTTCTTCTAGTTTCATGGTGAAGAGTTCGTAGTCCCTCAATATCATATTGATCTTTGACTCTTTGACCTGGCTTGTTCCTTCATATGTCACCTGAAGCTTACCCCAAAGTTGTTTGGTTGACTTGATATGAGAAAGTCGGTTATACTCAGATATCTCAAGGGCACAATGAATGAAATTCAATGCCTTAGCATTGAGAGAAATTTCTCTCCAATGAGCATCAGTGTACTCATCTTTAGTAGTGTCTCTCATGGTTCCGTCTGCATTAGCAATCTGAGGAGTTTGTGCTCCATTCTGAATGATCTTCCAGCAGTTTACATTAGCAGCTTGAATGAAGTTAATCATCCTGTTCTTCCAGTACTCATAATTTGCTCCATTTAGTAGTGGAGGTCTAACAGTTGATCCTCCTTCAGTAGCTCCACCGAGATTGTAGAACACATTTTGGTTGTTTCCACCTGGTCCACTACTACTAGCCATAGATCCTCTTTTAGAAAAAGAAACAATAAGCTTCTTGAAGAGCCTACTCTAATACCAATTGTTAGTCCCAAGGCCAGTCTCAAGAGGGGGGGTGAATTGAGTCTTTTTGAAAATTTGAGTCTGTTTGATTTGAAACTAAAGCAATATTTGAAACTAAACGCTTTAATAAAAACTTTTAACAAACTAATTTTTTATTTTAATAGTATATCCATAGATTAAAAATCATTTAACTAAATCTGAGAGAATTTAAAAACATTACTAAATTTTTAGGATTGAAACTGAAAGAACAGACTGAAACTAGTCAAGAGAGATAAGGAGAAAAGTTGAGACTCAGAGATTTATAGTGGTTCGTCATAAGACTACATCCACTACCTAAGATCAGCAACCTTAGGATTTCTCAACTTCACTATTCTCTTTTGCAGGATCAGAGAAAACCTTTCATTACAGCCTATAGCTTCACACAGATTTTCAATAGCTTCTACAAACTATACAAGCATTAACAAGTGCTTGCTAACCTATTAAAGAAAAAATAAAAATATTCTTAAGATCTCTCCATTCTCAGATTTACAAGCTTTATTGGTGTGATTGAGAGAAGATAATGAAATGATTCATGCTCAAATATGCCACACTATTCTATTTCTTTTTAAATTTTGCACAAGGCTTTATCTTTCTCTCTATTTGAATAAAATGCAGAAAGTGTTTATTTATAATGCTGCAAGATGCTTCTAGATTTGTCACCCTATTTGGTGAGAAATATCTTATTGACCCTTTCTAGAAAGTGACAACTATGCACTAGGTGACAACAAGGAGAATGCAGCAAAAATGGAAGAATAATATTCTCCATAAAACAAGGAAACATGCATAACAAATTCTGTATTTTTCCTAGCAGCCGGAAATAATTGTTTTGGCTCTATGTGTTGACTTTTTTTGGACTATGCATGGAAAACGACTCATGAAATGCTGCAATGAATTCTCTCAATCATCCCTACAAATATTCTAGAAGAAGGGAACAGATTACAACCAAATTCTGTGCTCCTAGTCTCGTTAGATTGAGACTCAGTCTTTCTTCCAAATTCTATGAGCTTCAATTCTAGTTTGATTACTTGGTTCCATCAGTCTGAACTTTCATTCTCTATCCTTGATTCTTTAGACTTTTAGACTGACACCTGATTCTTTCTCTTGCATTTTGCTCCCCCTGTCTTATAGACTCAAACACTAGTTTCAAAAACTTGGTTCTATTTTTAAGTTGTTCAGCATTAAAAATTTAAAGATTGCTATCCTTTAGCCAACACATGAGTATAATCAAGGGCATAGGGGATGATTATTTTGATGCTCAATTTTTGCTAATCAAGCTTAGGTAATTTTATTTGTGGTAATATCATAGGTAAGTTTTAGAATTCCATACACATACACAAACACATCTTTTGTGAGATTTTGAACCTCATTGAGCATTTCTTTTGAATGTTTCATATTTTTCTTTGTTGTGTGTACCAATTATGGAATTTACTTTCTAGAACTTGCTCATTCATGGATTTTGAGATTACATTGATGACTTAGAGGCGCGAAAGTGATTTGGGCATATTAGATGAGCCAATTCTTTCATTTTCCTTCTTATAAATGTCCACCATATTGCTATTTCCCTATAGGCTTAATCAATTTTGAGCCTAACCATTTTTCTTGATTATATACCTTCATATATTAGCCATTGACCATTTATTTATTTTTCCCTCTTGTTTCACCTTATGAAGTCTTTAGTTTAAGTTGTCAAGTATTTGGAATTCACCATTATTGTGAAGTCATTTGTGTTTGAGTTTTTGTGGAAAAAACAATTGAAAAAAATAGAAAATGAGAAAAAAATGTGTGAAGAAAAAAATGAAAAAAAAAGAGTGTTGTGATTGTTCAAAAGCAAGATGGAGTATAAAATGCACTTGCTAGTTTGTGGTTAGTTGAGTTTGATGTTTTTATTCGGCCATATGGTTTATGTTTTTGTGTATTTTGGTGAATTTCCAAAATTTTTAAGTTAATTTTTGACTTCATTAATTTGCATCTAAAAAACAAATTATCCTACTCCTAAACTTAGCCCCATTACATCCTTTATGAAAGACCCATTGATTTGTGAATTTAAGCATACTAAGTAGTGGAGATTTGATGGATGAGCAAGATTATGATAAAGTTATTTCATAATGTGAAATAAGTGTAAATAATATACCCTAAACACTTGTGTGTATTGACTTGCATCTTTTGGTGAGGGTATGGAAATACTTGTGCTTAATTGTGATATTACCATAAGTGAAATTTGCTTATTGCTTAAAAGGTGGGAGTTCTGCTATTAATGGCTATTCTTGGTGAAACTTGTTTATGATTGTGATTTTGGCTATCGGAATTGAGAAGTTTAAGTGTACTTGCCAATGTGGTGTGTTTAGCTTGGGGACAAGCAATTGTTCAAGTGTGGGGGAGTTTGATAGATAGTATCTAGTATAGTTATTTTAGTATTTTTAGGGGGTTATTTTAGTCATTTAGGATTTATTTAGATTAATATTAGTTGCTGATTATATTTATTTTTTATTTTTAGGTTTTACATATTTTATGTTTTTATTTTGTAGTAATCCAAATCCAATTAGGAGTTAAATTCGAATTTCCTGAGCACAACAGCTTGTTCGGGCCATAACTTTTGCTACAAAAGTCCTATTGAGGTGATTCAAAGGGCCATGGAAATAGGAGATCCGGGTCTACAATTCATATGTTTTAACAATTTGCAAAGTCGTGATTCTGTGCTGTCAGCTTTTACTCAAGAGAAAAGGAGTTCTAATTGGAATCCAATACTTATTAGGTTTTAGTGTTTGCTTTATAGAAGGATTTATGGGCATAAAAGCATGTGCTAAATAGTATTTTAAAGAGAATTTCGACCATTATTCATTCATTCAGTCATCCGAAAAAACAACAATATGCAATTCTTGGGAGAAGACACAAGGAGAAGGGAAGATCAAGATTTTTTCTTAATTCTTAAACCCAAGCTAGGGTTAAGAATGTAGCCTAGCTTGGGGAATTATCAAATGAACTCATTGTTTTAATTTAATTTAAAGTGCAATTTTTTTTCTCTTACAATTCTTGTGATTTCTATGCTTGATTGCCATAGTTTTTTTATTTTATGGTTTTATATGATGGACTGAGAGATGAAATATAATCCTTGACCTAGAGAAATAGACATACATGAATCGGAGATGGGAATTTCTTGATTATGTATGATGGCTTAAATTGTTACTTAATGGGTTTAATTATAGGGGTAGTTTACGAGAGGAATTGCCATTTAATTAAATACATTTAGGTGATTTGAGAGAATACCATAAATAATTTAGTCACAATTGCCAAAATTTGTACGTACATTAATCTTTAGTTTTTCATGTTAATTCCCCTTTAGGTGAAATTCCAACGCCCTAGTATTCTTATTTATTGTTGTTTGCTTTAATATTTCATCTTTGCTTAATTTAATTTCTTAATAATTCCATCCCATTATTTTATTTGTTTGATTGTTTACACTAAAACGTTAGAATAAGTTTTAAAACGAGCTTGTCCCTGAGGATCGACCCTAGAACCACAAGGATTACAATTGAGATAGGAGTACTAGAAAAACCCTGTCATAAGACCTAATTTGTTTATATAATTTAAAGATATCAATACATTAATTTTGTCCATAAAGATATAAATAAAATAATAATAAGTTCATCATCAATAAAAGAATAGAACTTAAGACACTAGGTCATATTAATTGATTAAATTGATATTGATATGAATGTGTTAAAGTTGATTAAATTATTCTTTTATTAACTCATTGAATAATAGCAAAAGATTTTCTTTATGGCGAGTTAGTATTAGTTGTTGGCCTAATCGATATCTTTTGATTATAAATTTTAAAATAAAATAAGAATTAAAGAATAAAATTGTGATACTATTAAAGCTCATATTGTAGGAAATTATTTGGAGGACTTACTTGAAAACAAAAACTTTAATTTATTATAAGTAGAGCTTTATTACATGACTAGGGACACAACTAGTCATAACTCACAAATTTCACTCACACTTCACGCCGCTTAATGCACACACTCACTTTCTTTTCTTTCTTACCAATTTCATGCACATACATTCTAAGATACATGGCCCTATTTATACTTGCTTTAGTTGGTGTAAGAAGGTCAAGAAAATTAGTTTCTAGTAGCTTCTTCTATGGATAAAGTTTTCTCTTGATAAACTATTAATTACTTCAACAACTTTAGTGAAACTTCCAGAAAATTAGAGAGAATGTTTGTGACCTCTATCAACAACTACTCTCTCATAATGAGTGTATACTTATTGAACCAAGTCCCTTTCTGATATCATCAAATCTTGTACCACCGAGTCCTTTGGTGAATATATCTGTGACTTGATTCTTTGTCTTTAAGTAATCCATCTTAATTTCTCCATGCAAAACTTTTTCTCGGACAAAGTGATAATATACCTCCATGTGCTTCATCCTTGCGTGAAACATTGGATTCTCAGTGAAGTGTATGGCTGACTGATTATCACAATGTAATTGTATAGAGTAATACTCATTGATGAAGATCCTTCATGACTTGTACTAACTAGGTACATTCTTGAGCTGCCATCATCGTTACTCTATATTCTACCTCGGTACCCGATAAAGATACCGTAGGTTGCCTCTTACTACCCTAGGAGATAGGTCTCAATCAAAGACTGAACACGTATCCTGTAGTCGAGCACCTAGCATCTTGATCTCCACCATAATCAGCATCACATAAACCTTTGACCTCGGCATTTTCTTCCTTCTTGTACAATGAGCCATAATCAATTGTGCCCCGAATGTATTGTACAATTCTTTGAACTACTTCAAGATGAGGCTTCTTCTGATTTTGCATGTGCTGACTCACCATACCGACAATATACGATATGTCTGGTCTTGTTAGGATGAGATTGATTAGGCTACCAACTAACTGCCTATACCTAGTGGCATCCTCCAAGTCTTTTCCCTCAATAAAGCATAGCTTCATGTCAACCTCTACTGGAGTTGTAATGGGCTTGCACTCCAGTATCACGTACTTCTCTAATAGATCTTTAGCATACTTATGCTCACACAGGAAAAGTCCATCTTTCTTGCAGTCAACTTCAAGACTAAGGAAGTGGTGTATGTAACATCCTCAAGTTTAATTATTCACATTAGTCGTTCATTGGCATCATTAGTATGTTTAATTTGCTAATTGTGGTTTATTCATTGATGATTAAGTGTAGGAGGGGTGTAATTGAAAGAAATAATAGTTGGAGGTAGTTATATGGTAGAGTTTGAATATTTAAGGAGCTATTGGTAAATTTTCTTTCAATTTTTGATTCAAGGTCAAATATTATCTTTTGGCGACCAATAGGATTATTAATGTGGTTAATTTTTATTAATTGTGTATCCATGAGTAATTGTGTGTAATGTGGTGCATAATATTCATTGGTAGATTCAAATTTGTGAGTTATGGAAGTATGGATTAATAAGGACCTAGTTGTAAGAAAAGTTAGAAGAGTTATTTGTAAAAGAAGTATGAGTTGGATTAAAGAGTTAGTAGAATTATATTTGAGGGGTTGTCTAGGCAAAATTCTTCTAGAAAGTGGACAAGTGTACAAGGGAGAG
>CANYLF012104107.1:0-15139 GCA_948193215.1 Bocquillonia castaneifolia
TTTATTTGTTTTATGTGTATTATTTTTATTTGGGAAAGGCACGGCGTTGAAAGGAAAAAAGAAAGAGTCATCCAACGGTTGAGAATAAAAGGCCAACTACAGTATCAATCAATCTCAGAGTAGCCAATTAATTTAATAAAATCAGCCATCCTGTTCTTGTTGGGTGTATAATCTCATCTGTTTAGCGAGTTAGTGTTGTTGAAAATGGATCGATCTCAATTACTTCTATTAGGGTTACCAGTTTTTCTATTTTTCTCTGATATCTTTAATCTATTCACTGTACCACCGCCTCCTAAACCCCACAACCACCACAACCACAACGACCACCAGTTCCAATCCAATCCCAATCATCTCCAACAAAAACAGCAGCAGCAACAACAACTCCTTCAATTTCCTACCCAGGTTTTCTTTTTAACTCTTTTTCTTTCATTATATATTTATATATATTATATTTTATTGATTTTTTTAAAAAAAAATTGTTATATATATGCAGAAATCATCAAATGTTATCGGAGGAGGCATTGGCGTTGGCATTGGCAACACTGTTAATATCGACTTCTGTGCTTCTTGTTCATATAGGTATGTATGTGTCTTCTATTGGGTGTGCTTTTTTTTTAATTATTATTAAGTTTTGTTGATACATAAATATGTTTATTTAGGGTTTCTAAATATAAGTGATAAATGCAGCATTGGGTTATATTCTTTGTTGTTCATTATGTATATTGGTAGTTCTAAGGGATTTAATATTCACATGAAATTTGGCAGAGGAACTGCTATGACGATGAAAAACATGCTGGAAGCACAATTTCCAGGGATTAATATCGTTTTGGCAAACTATCCTCCTTCGCTTCCAAAGCGCTTGTTGAGCAAAGTTGTTCCTGTTGTTCAATTTGGAATCATTGTTTTGATAACAGCTGGTGAACATATTTTTCCACGGATTGGATTCGCAGTTCCACCTCCTTGGTATCACTCTTTACGTGCGAACAAGTTTGGAAGCATCGCAAGCACTTGGCTCTTTGGTAATTTCATCCAATCCTTTCTCCAGAGCTCTGGTGCTTTTGAAGTATATTGCAATGGTCAATTGGTAATTTTCTAATGCCTTTTCGTTATGATTCTTTGAGCGATTACTGCAACTTTGGACCTTTGACAGAACACCATTCGTTACTGACTTACTGCTTAGGACTGCTCATATATAGTGATGCACGTATATTTTGACACATCTTCTTCTTCTTCTTCGGATACTGTAGGTTTTCTCGAAGCTATCAGAAAACAGGTTCCCTGGTGAAATCGAGTTGAGGGATCTTATTGGCCAAAAGCTTGCTAGTACAAGAATTGCTCACAGTGATGGAGGTGTAACAGCTCGCTGAAAGTGAAAGGCTAGCTAATACGATTCTCTGAAAAATACTAGTTGCTCCTCATAAGCAGGTATAATGGTGATGGTTAAAATGCCATTTGTTAACTTCTGCTTCCATTCCTTCTAGTGGCAGACATTGCCTGTGTAAGCAATGCTCTCATTCTCCACAGGTTCTTATGACTCTTTCTTGCGCATATAGATTTATTGACGCTACTGTCTTGCAATTCGGATTAATGAATGTTGCTCATAAGAAAATATATTTATTTGTTTCTTTCTTCAATTCACTTTCTTTGACAATCCTTAGGGCAAATCTAAGTACTTGTAAATTGAATCATAAGTCCCATTAATAGATAATGTCGGGATATGTTTAGTTTATTTCCTGCGAGGCCTGAGTGCGTGCTTTTTAGATAATGAAGTCCCTGTATCAAGAAATTATTACTACATCTGAAGATGAATGACTTGATTATGAAATATTGAATTGATGCTGAAACTAAAGAACCTGAGAAGCTTTATAGAAGGATATAATGGTCGTGTTGGTACCTGGTAACTTGATTCCTAAATAGAAAAGCTCAGGACTCGTGCTGGCGTCCAACTATACAAGGCTAAGTGCTTGTCAAAGGATCATTCTATCATAGTCTCTATAGGTCAAACTTAAATAAACCATCAGATTTAAAAATTGTCCAAAATTATATAAACCATCAGATTTAAAAATTTTCAATCTGAATCATTCATTCCAAATCACTTTTCCCTTTAGTGAGAGGACGCTCCCATGGTAAGCTTTGCCCTAGTCAAAAAGACACCAATGACAGAATAAATAATCATTGAAACCCTTAAATTCCAGGCTTTATTAAGATTAAATTGGTACTCTTCCTTTTAAACAGTGGGATTAGTACATAAATACCACCGATCATGTAAACGTTCCCAACTCTCGCTTCAAAAGTGATTCTTCTTCAGCTGTTTTCAACGGTGCAGATTCTTTTGTCAAGGGGTTACACACTTCAGCTTCTAGGATGAATTTTCCAATATTCTGTAATTTAAAATAATTATCAGGTCCATTGCTTAATTTTGGGACATCGACTTATGTCCATAGGCTAGTTAATTGTCATTAATGATTCAATTAGCATTACAATTTCTCCATTCCACATCAAATTAACAAAGGGCAATCCTCTCCAAAGAAAATTCACATTTTTTTCCTTGACAGGAATCGAAAAATCTCCTGTGCAAGGAATTTAAAAGGAAATGCTGCAATCAGCAGAATTTTACAATATTTGTAAAAGGAAAATCAAGCTGTGGTACATTAACATTATATACTTACATTGAAGAAGATGAGAACTCACTCCTAATGTACAACATCCTAATTGCAAATGTGGGGCAATAATGTCCAATCTGTAATCACTTGATGCCTGAGTAGTTCAAAGTAACCAAGGATGTGACCAATCAAAGTGCATCAACAACCAAACTAGAAAAGGATGTGCCTAATCGAAGTGCAACCAACCACCCCACACACTCCCTTGTTCATATTTGCCACCATTTCCGATTCTCCATTGCCTTAACAAGCTCATTTGCTAATGATGCAAAGTCCTCAGCTCCATTTTGCAGCTCTGCAGTCCGCTTGCTCATTCTCTGATAACGACCAAATGTATTTTTAAATGTATTTTTAAGGGTCATTCAAAACATATTTTGCACTGCTAACCAGATTAGAAGAATAAACTATCGTGTGTGGATAAAGATACTTTGCTAACTACAAACTAGAAAATTATAACCTAGAAGGAATACATCTAAGGCAGTACAACTGCAATATAAATTGTTTCGGACAGATTTGGAGGGTGACATCATAAGTTACAAGGGAGAAAGTGTTTCCGCTGTTACTAGGATACTATCATACTTTCTCCAATTGTTGCCAGTTTTCCTCAACAAAATATTTAGTAGAAGATTATCTCCCGACAAAGAATTGAGTAATTTGAGTTTTCACCGATACAAATTATTAAGAGAAGTTTCACAGAAATCGTTAATATCATACCTCCAGTTTTTCCTGCCTTTCCACAAGCTTGTTTCTGGCATGTGCAGCAACGGAGGAGCCATCCTGAAAGCAATTACCATGTCAAATAAGACCAACCCATTGCAAGAGATGTTACCATGAAGAACAGAGTTCACTACTGAAACCATCTATAACATTACCTCAGCTTTTCTATAGTGAGCCATAATTTCTTCTGGTGTCCTAAGTCTAGGTTGTATATCATCAGCCTTGCCCAATAACTTTTCCCTTTCCGTACTGTTGTCTGCAGTGGAGAAAAGAAATATTTTAAGCAATCAGCAAACCAAGACATTGATCAAATTTGGAAAGTCATATTTACCTTTTGTAGTTTTTATTTCCTGTGATGAAGTTCCTGTGGCAAGAGGTACTTCATCTATCTCAATATCATCTGCACTTAAATAAAGTATTTAGTGAGAAAGAATAACTGGCATTGAAGATTCTGTCAAAGACAATAAGCATAGACAAAACCTATATCAAGCTCCACAACTTCCTGACCATCTGTGACGGTTGGAGGTAAGTCTGAAAATGGGGACTTCGAGAAAATGCCCTCTAGTTGACTAAAATTAGAATCAGTTGTGGAAGTGTAATCCAGAGTCTGTTCTACTTTTTCTGACTTAAAGCCTTTGATGATACCACCTAGAATTCCAAGTTTAGTGCCCTGTAGCAAAAAATATAAGCTACAAAAGGAGATATACACTGAATAGAATTCAGGAAAAGGAAAATCCTCGTTTCATTAATTCAAACCTGCTTTTTCTTCTGATATGATGAGAAACCAAAGGCAGCATCTGCAGCAGCAGCGAGGACCTTATCATGAAGACATGGTAAAGATTCTAAAATCCTAGAAACAGCATTAATGCTCTGTTAGAATTTGGACTAAAGGCAAGTATGTTTGTCATAGCATAGACTAAACACAGGCAAAAGTACCTTAAACCGTTTTCACCAGAGAATAGTGAGATAATGGCCAACTCACACCCATTCGCCTGAAGATTACAGAATTCTCAACATCATAAACAAATAATCCACGAATCATCGAGAGTACGAAACAAGTTCAAATTTCAGAATGAATACCAGTGCAATCTGCTCATTGTCAGAACTAATCAATTTCTCCATGTTTGCCTTCAAGTTCCACCTAAGAATTGACACTAAAGACATTTCTTTCACCAATTCAAAATCTGGAATGGATCTGCACAAATGCAATTATCACCCACATCAATGAACAAACCTTGTAGCCAAGGCCCAATGTGTTTTCAAGACATTCTTGTTGGACACATTTTATGTTTAGACAACTATGCACTACAGATAAGGTGCTTTTACTATTTATCTTAGAAACAGAATCACCTGATTTCAATTACTCCAGTCTGAAACAGCAAGAGCAGTCCACAAACCTTGTCATCCTTCTTAACAGTTGAAGTCCAACAGCAAGGGTTTGCATGTTTCACTTTAAAAATGGATTTATTGTTTCCCTAAAAATAACTTAATTTTCAGTTAGCTGCCCAACAGTGTATGACACTATAGGGGCACATGCATGGGCAACAAAGTACCTGAATTACATTCTTTAGAGAGTACAAGCGCAATGAATCCTCACAACAAAGCAAAATATGTGATTCCGTTAATCTGCTTGCAGTGAGTGGAACACCTGGAGAAGAGTGATGCTCACTGGTATGAGAGTTGAGGCCTGTTGAAATAGTCTTATCCATAGGCTCATCATTGGTTGCAACCGCATCCTGGCTAGACTGCTCAGTTTGTTTTCCATTGGTTGAGACAGAGACTGGAGTATTATCCTCTGTAGATTAATAAAACAAAATTTTTCCAATTTGTAAATTCAATTGAATAGTAGGAAAATAAAAATGTCTTGCTTCCAAATTGAATATTATTCTTGCCTATAATATACATGGAAATAGCATTCGATTTCTTTTTCAGATGCAATTTCTTCTTTAGGTGCCAGGGATGAGAACTAATCATTCCACCATGCCCACCATCAATAATGTTAAGGAAGCCATCCTTGGTTAAGAAAAGAATGACGTCATCTGTCGGGTTCACAGGAATTTTATTTTCGGAATGCTTTGGGCTCTTAACAATGCTGCCAATGCTTTCATATTTCACCCAGGTCACTGATACGGCTGGAGAGCTAGGGCTAGAAATAGAGTCCGCAATGAACAGAACTGATAATGAACTCATGTCAAGTACAGCTACCTGAAACAAAAGGATAGAAGTTTTAAAATTCATCTGAACAAGGAAAGATGAGAGAACGGGGTAATAATCCAACCTAGCATAAATAATTGTTGGAAGGCGACACAAACAAAAGACTGATGATACTCACCCTGCCACATGCAAAACCGACGGCAAGTTTGCCTCCTGAACTTGCAAACTGTAGCACATGAATTGGGGATGCAAGAAGAGAAAAAACTGCCCTACACTGAGGTCCCTTTTCTTGAGGCAGACTGCGAACTATGAGCCAAGTTGATATGTTTGAGAAAGTAGAAGTTTAATAGATAGAATATCATGTCAAATGTAGCACATTGATCTACTGACAAAAGCTATGGTGTTTTTTTGCAGTGAATATACAAGATCAATGAAAAAAGTGTGGTATTTTCATTGTTATCTAGATGAACTGATAATCATCAAGGAGTAATCTTGTTTGTTGATTACGTATATATTATGGAGTGATTGGGAGCAAGTAAAATGAAGCAAAAGATGGCAAGTATTAGTAACAAAAGATCCATACAGACTCTTTTGTATAAAATCTTCTCAATTGGCAATGATTTGTTCCAACTAAGCTAAGAGTAATGTGTATTTTTCTTGACGTAAATGGAAAAGGTGATGCTTTAAACTCAAGCAGTCAGAACAGTCAAACAACTCTCTGATTTAAACCCTTTTCAATGGGAGCTGAAATTTTCACATCAGCTTTAAAACGTTGGCAATTTATTCTTGTTCTGATTCCAGACAGTAACAATCCTTATTCATATTTTACCCTAGAAGAGAACAGAAACTTGACTTAGACCAGAATGGAAAGCACCTAATGTTACTTGCCAAACCTAGAACTTGAACCACTCAAAATTGGAACCAAATGCTATCAAAAGACAATGGATTGTAAGAAACTACTGCCATCTGCTAGTAGACACTCTAGACTTGGTGGATGTGAAACTTACATTCATCTTTATTCTCTGTGATAATATGAAAACCCTTCTCATCTGAGCTGCCATTAAAGTTATAAATACGAACCTACATACAGGTTTTAGATATAGCACAAGATCATAAAATATTTTACAGGAAAAAGATTGGGAAATGAGGGAAACAAAACACCATTAAAGAAATAATTCACACCAGGCCATGATCATTTCCAACTGCCAAATTTAAGGTGAGTGAACAGAAGTCCAGACTTGATACTGGAGCACTTAAGCCAGTAACTTGTACACCTTCCACCTGCCAACCAGACAGGGTTACTACTCGAATCAAACAGCAGTACCAGTAATTGAAGAATTCATTTGCAAAGGAACTCTGACCTTGCCTTCTATAATGCAAATAGGTGATAGAATTGGATATGAAGCATTCCAAAACCTTACAGATCCATCTTGATAGCCTGCTATGTACATTCTTTGAACACTAATTTTTTCCGTTGAGGACAAATGAACTGATATGCCCCCTGTCAAAGGCCACTTTGTACCACTGGCTGGGGCAAGTATGGGATCTTGTTTTTGAGCTAAGGTCAACTGACCAACAGTATATTGGACAATATAAAAATATACAATCAGCAGAGAACAAAATGGTTTCGATTAAGATAGAATTATTTATGAGTTGGATATACCTCAGATAGAACTTTTGACAAGTTCCCGCCTTCAGGCAACACAGTGAATTTGGCAAGAGTCATAGGTGGATCAGCCACAGGGACTACCGCAGGAAACTCCACACCTTGGATGGATCCTTCCCTCCCTTGCTCAGATAACAAGACAGATAAGCTAGCTTCATCATAAAAATGCAATTGTCCAGGATTCATCAAGACAAAAAGAGCAGCTTTGTGACTACCCCTTGCTGACCCATCACTGGGTAACAAAATCATATCAGCAAAAGAACTAGTGAGTGTGATGTCAGCACGACCTGTACATCTTAATATCTCTGTCTTAGATGACCATTCAAGTGTCAAAACCTGCAGCACCCACCACATATTAGAGCTATTGCTATGCTTGAAAGAGTTTTGATGCTGGTTTTAATAATGCAAAAGCTACAGTGATCGAATTGGAATTGTGACAATGCTAACACAACTAGAACACTCTTAACACAATACATGTCATTTTTACAATTCATTCTATGATTCAACCTCCTATCATAGAAATGCCAGAATTGTAGTGGAACTGTGGAAGCAGCAAGCAACTCCAATATTTCAGAGTCCCTGTCATACTTGCTTGTTTGCTCATTTCTTTATTTGCAAAAAGGGTTCTCTCTATCTCGTGGTACATCCATCTCCTAGTCCAACAAAGTGAAGTTATTAAGAAACCCTTAATGAGGGGATAGTCGAAGGAGTATGTTAGGTTCTTATGGGAAGTCAGAAAGAATTTTATCATCAGGAGTGTCATGGCAAGTTTGAGAAGTAGTTTCCTTTGGAGGTTAATTGCCTAGCCAAAAGCTATCACAGTTTCAAAATAGTTTGACTATAGAAGTAAGACATTTTTATTTATCTTAATGCAGGACAGCCCATAAGCTTGAACGTTGACACAGTTAATCACTTAATCTTACATGATGAAGGTGGGCTCGTGCTTGAAAACTTTTAGATGAAATGCATTAGCATAAATCAAGAGACTATAAGTGATTAAATTTGGTGTTCAATACAAAAGAAACTCACACACACATTTTTGATGTGGGATCAAAAGACGTAAGGACAATAAAGTCAACTTGCTGAACCACCACAAGGGAGACACACCATGCTGGAAATATTTTGTGTTTTTGAACAAATGAAAGAGTACAGTAACAGGACAGACCCCTTGTTAAAACCATGGCAATTTTAGCATGCCTTGTTAAAATGGCCATGATTTTAACAAGGGACTTGTCCTGCCACTGAACTTTTTCATTTGTTCAAAATAATACTCGAGGATCTAACCAAGGCTTCTTAGGAATCTCACCAAGGAAGAAATTTCAAATGGATCCCAACAAATACACTAGACCCTTATACAAAATAAAGTATCAATAGGATTGAATGCCATAAGTGAACTAACTAAAAATCTAAAATTGAAAGTAGAAATCCACCTATCTACATGAGATTCTTTTGTACCTTGTTTTACTGTTTAATAACAATGATAGAGCTAATTCACCAAACAAAACCTCAAATAATTCCTTTTGGGATGCAGTAACTAAAAGATAAAAATGAAGCTAATTAACTAAACCAAACCAAAAGTCCACTGCAATTTATTATCTGGGAATAGCATATCCTTGGAATCAGTTGCCTTTGCCAATACCACAAATTTGTTTTCAAGTCACATTATATAGAGTGATATCAAATATTCAAATTCTTACTTGCAAGAGTGGCAGATTCAACATATGCATACAGTGTCCCAAGAAAAACAGTGAAAAATTATTAATAGCTCTGAAATACATTAACTCACCGTTAGAACTTCATCAGATCCTATCTCAGCACCACCATAGATAAACAGTTGACCATCACAGCCATTATCGGACCGACTGCTGGCAGACCAATGTAAGACAATAACAGGTAGTCTTCTCTCAGCAGATGATAATTGCATCTTAACAACATTGCTGCTTGAAGATTCATTTTGTTGACCTTTAATTGAGAAAGCAGTTGATGTTTTCCAAAACAATATATCTCCATCTACATATCCAACTGCAAGAATGGATCCATTGGAAGATGCCCAGCAAAGAGCACTTATCTCTTTGTCTTGTAGTTGTTCGTGAGATGCATTGTCTTGAAGAGTAATAGGTGGTCCATTTTGGGGATCAACATAGCCATCCTTCAATTGGAGATCCTTACCACCTCCAACAAAAAGAACTCGAGTTTCAGAAACATCCCAAAGTATAATCAGTCCATTTTCATATCCAATTAGCACTCTGCAAAAGATTATTTGTTTAAATTTCAACCTAGAACTTTATAGAAATGGCATAATCTGATGAGGATGTTGCCATAGAACATGCTGAGAAAAATTAAGGCAAAACGCATACTCAGGTCCCTGTACTTTTATTTTTTTTGACATTTAATCCCTGCACTTTTATTTGTAGACATTGAATCCTGCATTTTATTTTTGTACACATTTAATCCCCTCATAACGGCGCGTTCAAAATAAATATAATGTTGTTAGTGTTAGTTCAAGCTTATGACAATTATACATATCAGGACAAACATTTATGGGACCTACCAACTAAAAGGAAAAGTCTGAAATACTCTCTCTCTCTCTATTAATGGACCTATCCAACTAAAAAAATATGAAATATACTCTCTCTGTTAATGCAACCTAAAATCTCCCTAAGAAATTAAAAAATAAAAATTGGTCTTTTTCCTCAAATGACAATCTGCTTCCCCGTCCTATTTCACAGCTATGTTCATCAATCCATTAACTCAGAATCATTCAAATGCACCCCAACAACAAACTCTCCCAAATAAACACCTTCTCGTTGATCTAGCTGGCCGCTGATGAGCTTCCGGCAAATACTCCGTCAAACCACAGCTTTGACGCAGAACATGCATGTGAGCCAGCGGGAATGGCACATCAACCGGACACCCAAATACACCGTGCAGTCCGGTGACGGGTTTGACCATATTGCGAGAGAGTCCTTTTCTTTTTGATGAACATGTTCTTTAACACCACTAATGAAATAGAACAGACCAGCTTTGTCAAATGTGAATACAGTGTCACCATTGTTGGAGAATATTGGATGGGCTGATTTGCATTTTTTGTACTCTTCCTCTGTTACTTCCATAACTGAATCCTTCTCGTACTTCAATTCTGAATTGAAGAACCACATTAATTATTGGTGTAAATTTGTGCAAATTTAATTTACTGAGTTTTAGACCCGTCGGCCTTACAAGACGAAGGCTCGTTACGTACCAGCAAATTGCGGCGGTGAATAAAATACCCGACTCGAATAAGATTGAAGTTAGTCAGGTGGTGTGGATTTTGTTGCCTTGTCAGAGATCGATTGTTCAATTTTCATCTTTCAAGTTTCTTTGGTTTTTACATATAAAAAAAGTTTCTTTGTTTTTTTGAGTTCGAATTTTTCGAGTTTCACTTGCCGCGCATGAGGCTCATGTTAACAGATCCAGTCACGAGGGGATTAAATGTGTACAAAAATAAAAGTGCAGGGATCCAATGTCTACAAATAAAAGTGCAGGGATTAAATGTCAAAAAAAATAAAAGTACAGGACCTAGGGTTTTGCCAAAAATTAAGGTTTAGATTTATGTTGGAACAATGGATGCCTAGTGATTCTATGCACAAGACACAGCCATACTGTTTTTTGTAAGGCCTTCTAGTCACCAACCTGATGCCTTAGAAAATAACCAATATTAGTATCAAATTCATTAATTCTGGTAATTAATCATTCAGGACGCTAAAACTTCCAGAGCATCTTTAAATATCAGCAAAACCGGAATGGCCTTTAATGGGCAGACGAGGCCAAATTTTTGAACTCTTACTTAATGTTAATGACCACTCACATAACTGAAGACACAGTTCCACAAGAACACACCGACGAAAAAGCAGCCACTAGCATAAATACAGAAAAAGGATGGCAGAAAAACAATGACATCAAATGTAAAAATTTTGGCAAAAGAACATTGATATTTGATACGAGGAGATAATTGTTCCTGTAACTAAATTCCCAATAATACTCAATAGGTATCTGCTCTCACAGTAACACTAATATGCATTAATGGATAAGGAATTTTTCTGCAACAAGAAGCATCACTTTGAAAATCATTAATTAATTTCACACTTCTTCAGATGATGAAGATGCAAGAAAAGTAACTAAATAAAGAATTACTATATGCATTATGTGAATTAACAAAAGATGGATGGTAATGAAAACATTCCAGGTCAATAAGTCACAACTAATGCATCAAAGACAGAAAATCCCCCAACTGGCGATCAAGAGAAGTTGATAATTATTCCACAATTTTGATCCTATGTTCAAATGCACAAAAATCGTATCTGATTATGCGAGCAATCATCTTACCTATTTCCAGAAGAGCAAGGTTGAGGAAGAACTCCCGCAATAGGTTGGTGATCAGATAACGGAAAACCAGCCACTTCTGTATAATAACACAATACAACAGAATCAAGCACGAGTTATGGTAAATTGATGCTTCTGTCACTTTTAACCTAAATCCAGGTTAAGTTGATCTCATCACAATGTGAAAAAAAAAAAAAAAAAGAAGTCCCTGCCACTAGATTTCTTGGAATAACTTATACTGGCTCTGAATGGGATAAAAGGAAAATTATACAAAACAGTGTAAGATATTTGTGCCGCCTCCAACATGCCGGACTTGTGCTATAAGCATCTATGCTTCACCAATTTTTACTTGTTTTAATTATTCAGTAACTAAAGACACCACACCATACAACAGTGTGGAAATAGTTTCAAAAATTATGGATCGCAAGTTCGCAACAATTATTTTAAGCACTTTCATATCAAAATGAATTGAATTTGCACATCAATTATCAATTAGTGTATCTACAACGAGAGCAAACTAAGATAGCAAGCACCAAGCAAAACAACAGAAGGGAACAAAACCAGAAAGAGAAGACATAATAAAATGATCCATGCATCCATCAAATATATTCACAGTAGACTAATAGAGGTTTCATTCAACCTAGTTTTCTGCTGTCAGTGTACAAGAAATAGATATGAAATACACGTGAAAAACATTTGATCTGGTAAATACAGAAGCCAATAGCACAATGTGAAGAAGGGAGTCAAGAGAACAGGAGCATCAGCATATCAAAGTAAGAAATAATTACCATTTAACTTGTATGAAGGTATATTATATGGAAGCTGTAAAAGCTTAGCATTATCAGCATCAAACTTGACTACTGACATAAAACCATATTCATCTCCAATATACCTGTGTGAAAAAAAAAATGCAATGCAGCCTGTATTATGTATAGTCACTTTAAATATCCATTCAATTAATAGCAAATTTAAAGGACAGCGGACAATTTTATAATCGGTCCAAATCTATACATGAGGTAGGAGCCACTGATTAAAGAGAATGCAGTAATATTTGATTCCCATTGTAAACAGCATGTCAAGCTTCTACTCTCCAGATTCCAAACCTGCCCAAAATGCAATCAGAGGATCACAAATTCATAAAGTAACATATGGTGGGTTGGAAAGTCTAAAAAAGTAATATTCAATTGTTTTGAAATTTTAAAGAATTATTGAAAGCTTGCGCATCGATTATTCCAAACAGAGCACAATAATATGACGAGACAAAAACTTAACACGAGAAGCTAAAATGCAGCAGCAGCAATATTAGCAGTGGGGTGCATGCGTTTTTAATAAAATACATTTTACTTTTAAGATCATTAAATACACTTTAATCCTCTGGTGTTGTAACAAAATAAGAAGAAAGTGAAGGTAAAATAAAGTCACTTTAGAATCTACTATACTAGTGGTAGTAAAACATAATCTTTATATAATAAAAACAAAGCAGAAACTGCATCACATATCATATCACACAGTAATAAAAAGCACAAGTAAACAAAAAATACCTCAATATCATTCTCATTCGAAATGCTGACTAAGAAACCACGATTTTCTATAAACTGCCAAACATGTACTACTACATATCAGCCCAAAATTTCGAATTAAAAAAAATAATAATTATAAATAAATAAATAAAAATCAACCTGAATGTTCTTATAAGGCAACTGCTTTGGTGACATAAAAATTGCTTCAATTCCATCACCGCCAATAATTTTAATTCTGCCATCTCTGAAATTAATTTCAGATAAAAAAAATATTTATTATTGAATTATTATCATTAATTGAAAAAAAAAATTGAAAAGTAAGTAAAGACATACAGTGTAGCAATGGCTAACAAGCGTTGAATAGAGTCAAAAGCAAGAAGCGACGCCGTAGAAGGAATACCGTGATGAACAGTTATATGAAAATCCAAGTCCGTCGATTTCAAGTTGCCACGTTGCACGTCCACCTGAAGAGAGAAAAAAAAATAAAAAAGAAAGAAACAAAAACATTAAGAGAGTACTTTACAATTAATACATTATTATTACTGATATTATTATTATTGATGAAGCAAATTGAAATTGAAGAAATGGATGATTGCGCCGTACACGGTGGTGGTGTACGGCTTTCTGAATGAGTCGCTTCATCGTTAAATTTGAAGAGCCAACTGAGAAATCGGTTGCTTATTTATTAATTTAGTATTTATGTGATTTAATTTTATATTGTTATTATTATTATTATTAATATCTTAATAATAATAAATATAAAGGGGAATGTTTGTTTGGATGTTAATGGAGTGAGAAATACGAAGATGGACGACTTTACATTGCTTAATTCGCTCTGCTTTACTAATGAGTCAAGATAGATAGCATCTTTGCTGTTGAGAAGGAAGGGAGCATTTGGTAATTACAATATTTTTTATTTTATAATTAAAAAATGTTTTACCCATTAGCATGATTCGGGGATGTAGCTCAGATGGTAGAGCACTCGCTTAGCATGCGAGAGGTACGGGGATCGATACCCCGCATCTCCATCTTTTTTTTATTTTTTAGTATTAATAAAAAGTTCATAAATACTATTTTAACTATTAATTAAAAATTTGGTAAAAAGTCCATAAATTTTATTTATTATAAATAAAAAGTTCATAAAAAAAACCGTTTTAACTCTTAAAACTTAGGATCACTTTTCACCTGTGGTTGTTTTGATAAATAAGTATCATGTGGTATCAATAATCATTACACTTTAATATCCTGTCAACTAATATGAACAGATATCATTAATTTTTTATAATATAAAATTAACATAATATAAAATTTAGTTATGTAATATTATCTTAAGTGAGTTATTATCATATTAATCATTAAAAAAATTTAAACAAATTTTATATTTATGTAAAAAATATACTTACTTTATTCTTAATAAAAATAAAAATACATGTTAATTCAATTTGCTACAAAAATAAAGTAATTGAATCAATGTTAAATCACTTAAAAAAGCAATTTTATCATTTAAAATACACATTATAAATTATAAAAAAAATTAATGATATTAGTTGATAATTTATTAAAGTGTAATGATTTTATAACCACAAAGTACTTATTTGTCAAAAAAAACACAGGGTACCTAAGTGTAAAGTGATGAAATCACAAGGTGCTTTTTTGTACTTTCCTCTAAAATTTATAGGAAAAATTCATATTCTGCCCCCCACACTTTAGCACTTTTCCTACTTTTACCCCAAGTACTCAAATTTGACGACTTTTGTCCCCTGAACTCTAATTTACACCCATATTAAGGACAATTCAAACGGCGTCCTTGACGGGTTAGTGGAGTGAATTATTTTGCCCCCTACACATTTGTTTTTTTTTTCTTATTTACCCACTATATTTTAATTTTATCGATTTACCCCATGCATATGAATTTTCAGCTACATTAAATATAATTTAAATGGTGTCTCTTAATTTTCTAAACTTCATCATTATTTTTATTTTAACAATACAAGATTTTAATTGGCTCAAACGTAATAACATTTATTTTATTTTATATTGTATTTTTTATGTATTTATTT
>CANYLF012104147.1:0-14736 GCA_948193215.1 Bocquillonia castaneifolia
CCGATCAATATCATGTTCACATGATCCTAGTGTCACCCACCAGGAAGCTCGTTCCACTTACCTTCTTTATTCTTCCAGTAGTACTTTCATAAATCAAGTAATATCATATATAATTATATTTTAAACATATAAGTATATATAAAAATATAATTACGCATATATATAACAAATTGATAAAATCATCAAAATATAAAATAATGGTTATAATTCGATATGCATGAATTTCTATAATGTAAATATAATGAATGCACGTAATTAAATAAAACAAAATTGATATAACTCACAGAGATTTGCATGCAATTCAATTTGCTCCCACGTCACTAGTTCGCTTTGGCCTCTAGGACTCTCTATATGAGAATAAATATAGAATTTAGAATCGGAATATCATATACAATGATTTCTAGAATTCTAGGAGTCTAACAAACTCGGTAATATCTAACTTGATTCTTATATATCGAATTTTTACTTGTAACTTATTTCCAAATCTGATATCATATTTTACGAGAAAACGTTACCGAAAATTCGGCAGCATCTCTCCTATAAATTGGATATCTCTCCACCGAAGTGGAGCCCGTTTCTACAAGCAAACATACTTATACAATTCCAACCACATACTAGGCCCACCGAAAATACCAGGATTTACCAACACAGATAAACCGTAATAATTAATTATAATAACAATTTATTTTCGTATTCGGTTTATCTTATCATATAATAGACTTACTTATACAAAATTGACATACATACTTATTCACTATAATCCGTAATTTAATTACTTTAATTACTAATAATCCTAACTCGATTTATGGTCCGAACTCATGTTATCCGAATTAAGAATCTACCTTAGTCGTATTAATTTTAATTTGTTCTCATAATTACTTATTTATCATGCTTATAACATATTTGAAGCCCGAACATATTAATTAAATTCTAAACACGTATTTCTAGAATTTCCATACATCGTATTTTTATCTTCCGGGATTTTTAATTTAAAATCTACACATAATTTAACTATAGTATCTTCACAAAAGTTGTCCAAAATAATTTTTAGGCTTTTTTAAAAATAAAATTAGAGATTTCTGGGTGGGGTTCACAGGCCACCGCCGGCTGTGGCATGTGGAGCCCACGCGCCACCCTAGAGGTGTCCGTTGGCTCCCGAAATCTCCAGATCAGCTCGAAATACCTTGGGAGTGCAACTATGTACTCCATGCGCCACTAGCAACTACAGAACTTCGTGAATGAGCTAAAAACCGAAAATGGATGACTTTTACGATCAAGCTCCGTTCAACACTTTTCGATGACCGATTAAGTCTATTCCGGTGTCTAACCCACTTTTTTTTTCAACGATCTACAAGTCTATGGCCTCAATTTGGATCAAAGATGGCCGAAAATAGGTGAACCATGAAAATAGTCCAATCGTCGGACGTCCGAGGGTAAAATCATCTAAAATACTCAGTAAAATTGGGAAAATTATATGTACGTGTAGAGGATGTTGTGCTCTTCAATTTGATAGGTGGTAGGTCACTTGAGGTGGTCGGACGGTGAAGTTATGGCCGGTAGAAGATGGTTGGGTCACTGTAGCTATCTTAGAGAATTTCAGGGGCTGAAGGGAATGCTTTCCAGAAGTTTTTTGGTTTTTTGATTAAGTCCTGGCAGCTGATTGTATATATAAATGAAGTTTTCAGATGTTGCAATTTAGTCATTTTCTTCAATTACTTACTATTCCGAACTCGGTTTAATCTCAAATTTTAGCCATGGCTTTGTATAATATTTTAACACTTCCAAGTAGAAAAATAGCTTAAAATAACTTCCCAAACTACCCTTTTTAATTTTCAAAGATTAAATCCAATTAATTTGATCTCAGATCAATTACTTAAATTCCAAAAAATTTAATTTAATTCCAGACTTAATTATTTAACCCCGAGTTAAAATTATTTAATCCTGGAAAAATCATGGCAAAAAATCACGGGTATTACATAATACTATATTAATAAATGTCAAGAAAAAAATAGTGCATGAAATGTTGCCATAAAAAAATTTTCTTGCATCAAATAATGGGTTAAACCCAAAAATAAGTATATAATTTGAATTTAATTTAGATTTTTTTATTTATTTTGGTACAAGTCATAGTTTTATGAGTTTATTTTGTCGAATTATATGTTAATGATTTTAATATAATTTTTTATGTTAGTAATATTTATTAGCATTAATTAGAAAATGAAAGAAAAATAATGCTAATCTTATTTATTCGATACTTTCTATAATTTTAAAAGTAATTAAATTGATGAAGTTAATTTAACAAAGTACACTTTACTTTGTAAGTAACCACCATTGGATTATTAAATACACTTTAATCCAACGGTAATTACAATAAAGTAAACAGAAAATAGAGGTAAAATAAAATCACCATAGAATTTACCGGTCTATTAAATATGGTTTAACACCATTTGAAATTGAACCAGACGAAACTAAATTAATAATAGAAGTAGAACCATACCAAAAATTACAAACAAAATTTCTTTTTCCCTTATTTCTATATCAGTCTCTCTCTCTTAGAGCATGCCCAGTGCATTATGTAAAAAAAAGAGTATTTTTTCTAGAATGAAGAGAATTTTTATTTAATAGGATATGAAAATTATAGTTTTTTTAGTAGAATTCTCTTTATTTTACCCATCCCAATGAACATTAAATGACAAAAAATTATTTGTCTCTTCTAATTTTGTTCCACTTGTAAAAAAATTAAAAATTTCTTAAAACTTTAAACCCAACAAGAGAAGAGAGTGGGTTTGATTCAACACTTGTGAAGAGTTAAAACCACTATCTTCTTCATATTTTGAAAATACAAGTATAATTTTATATATGAATTTTTAAATTTTAGAGAGCTTAAGAGACAAAAAAATAGAGAATGCATTGGTGAGGGTGACATGGCAGTGCTAGTGCATTCACTTAAAAATTGTCAAATACTGGGCAAGCCCATTGTTTAAGAAGATTTAAAATGGGCCGAACTTGGCCCATCAAAACCAGGCCTTACAACTAATCATCTTCTAAAGTCTCCCGCTCGAATTCAAAAACCAAAAACACAACGAAAACCAAAGAGACAGATCTACGCTCAGTGAGAGAGATATGGCGAAAATGGATGCCAATGAAAAAGAAGATGAAATTAATAATAAAATATCATCGATAATTCAGAAAATAGCTAAAATCCTCGACGAAGTCAAAACCACTAACGCTACTCACATTCGAAAACTCAAAGAACTCTCCACCCTCCGATCAAAATCTCCTTCTCAAATTTTCTCTTCTTCCTTCTTCAAAACCCTAACTCCTCTTTTCCACATCCAACACCGCATTCCTTCCGTTGAACGTGTTATACGCTTCGTTTCGGTCTTTTCCACCGCTCAAAACGACGCCGTATCTGTCCAATTCCTCGAAGAGTTTCTCCAGTTTTTACTCCTCGCCGCTTCCGCCGCTAATAAAACCGCCAGGCTCAGGTCTTGCCAGATCATTTCCGAGGTAAATTTAAATATTACAAAAAAAAATTTAAAATTAATTTTTTAAAAATATATTATCTGTAATAATTTTGTGTACGCAGATAATTATGAGGCTTCCGGACGATGCGGAGGTGAGCGATGAAGTATGGGATGAAGTGATAGAAAGTATGAAGTTAAGAGTGTGTGATAAGGTTCCAATTATTCGTACTTTTGCAATTAGGTCACTTTCTCGGTTCGTTACTGATACGGAGAACAGTGACATTCTTGATTTGTTTCTTGAATTGCTTTCTCTTGAAGCTAATGCTGTAAGTGATTCACTGCTTCTTTTGTTATCTTTAAACAAAATCGACATTTTAATAGATCCTCTCCTTTTAATTGTGGAGTATTTGTTTGGTCTGTAGGAGGTTCGCAAGACTATTGTTTTAGCCCTGCCACCGTCGAGTGCAACCTCTGTTCCTATCATTAATTGCACTATGGATGTCAGTGAGTCTGTTCGTAAGGCTGCCTATTGTGTCCTTGCTGATAAGTTTCCTCTACAAAGTCTCAGGTGGATTAATTGTGTGCTATGGTAGTTTTCTTTTAAGCAGTAGAAGGGCTTTTGTTTAATGTGTTTAGTTTTTTTTTTCTTTTTGATTTTGTTTGATAGTATAAAGCAAAGGACTGTGATTCTTCAGAGAGGTCTTGCTGATCGTTGTTTTGCTGTTTCTAACGAATGTTTGAAGTTAATGAGAGATGCTTGGCTTTCTAAGTGCTGCAATGATGACCCTGTTGTACTTCTTAAGTTTCTTGATGTTGAAACCTATGAATCTGTTGGTGAATCTGTGATGACTGCTTTATTGAAAGATGGTTTAGTAAAGTTACGCGATGGTCAAAGTCTTCGACAGTACATTTCATTGCCACATGGTGAACATGATGGTCAGTTGAACTTTGTGTTCTTTCGTGGTTGATATTTTGTTGCCATTTGCAGTAATTATGTTTCAGGATTTTCTTTGTTTGCATAGCTTATGTCATTTGACTAGCATCCTACTGGTTTCTCATATTTGGTGCCAGGAGAATCAGTAAACTCTAATGTGAGTGTCCATTTGATGGAGCCGGAGTATGCACTTTATTGGAAGACTGTGTGTAGGCACTTGCAGTTAGAAGCACAAGTAAGTCTGTTATCAGTTATTATTTGTTTCTTTCTCACTCTTTTTAGAAATACTTGTTTTTTTTTTATTATTATTATGTGTTCTCATTTCTATGTTTTGAGGAAAGATGGAGAGGGCTGGTTGTGGAAAAACACATTTAATGTTTCTTTTTGGGAAAAGCCTTCTTGTAGAGTGTTAGTCTTTTTGTTAGTCTTGCTGTACCATATTTGATCTGTGTGTGTTGAAAAGTTCAAGTTTTCTTTTTCGATATACAAGGTTACACCTATACGCTTTTATGAATATCATTGAAGTTATTTTTATGAGTCATTTCTGAAGTAAATCTTGCATATTTGCCAAAATTTTCTATATTTCAATTTTCAGGCATAAATTCTCATAAAAAATTCCAGGTTCTTTTTTTGGTATTTATGGGCAGATTCAAACTGAAGTTATTGTGTCTGACATAATTATGAATTTGAGCACTCTGTTTAAATTCGTTGTTTCTGAACAGGAAAAAGGCTCTGATGCTGCTGCAACAATGGGCACTGAAGCTGCAGTATATGCAGCTGAAGCTTCAGATAGCAACGACCTTCTTGAAAGGATACTCCCAGCAACTGTTTCTGATTATGTAGTTTTAGTTAAAGCTCACATAGATGCTGGTAGGTGTCATCCTACTGCTTAAATGAGTTTTATGTGGCATTGCATACTCTAATTCGTCCTTAATATTTCTAGGACCAAATTATCGCTTTGCATCTCGGCAGCTACTATTGCTTGGGGCAATGCTTGACTTTTCTGATTCTACAAGCAGGAAAGTTGCAAGTTTATTTGTGCAGGAATTATTACATAAGCCACTTGATCATGAAGTGGATGATGAAGGAAACCAGGTTGTTATAGGAGATGGAATAAACCTTGGTGGTGACAAAGAGTGGGCTGAAGCAGTGTCCAGTTTGGCTAGGAAAGTCCATGCTTCTAATGGTGAATTTGAAGAAATCATTCTTGGGGTTATAGAAGAGCTGGCCCGACCTTGCAGGGAGAGAACAGCAGACTTCATGCAGTGGATGCACTGCCTTGCTGTTACTGGTCTTCTCTTGGAAAATACAAAAGCATTGCACTGGCTTCAAGGCAAAGCTATCGAACCTGCTGAGCTGCTTCAATCTTTATTGCTTCCTGGGGTGTGAATATTGTGCATTTCATGTTCTTTTCTTTCTCCTTTTTTTAGTCAATTGTGTCATTAGTAATTCTCAAGGTTTTTGTGAATTGGACTAGGGAGGCATTGTTGAATCGAATTTTATTGTCTCATAACTGAACTTGGAAATGATTGCTTGATTCGTCTTGCATCTATCTATGTTTAAATCAAGTTATAGTGTTTGAAGTGGTTTTTTTCCTTGTTAACATTGAGTCAGTATCTAATATAAGTTTGCCAATGTATGCTCTTGTGCTCTTATCTATGTAATAGGCCATTTGGAAAGATTGTAAAGTAGAGGAGTTTGGATGAATTTGTTTTTTGTTTGTTTTTGTTTTGCCCTTTTATTCTTTGCACAACAATCTTGGATTGTCTTTGAGCTTAGGAATAATGGACTGACTATTATGCAATCTGCATATGCATACAGCCCCAGTGATAGTTGCCATACCATGTAATGTTTTCTAAGACTCTGGTAGATATTAATTAGTGGTCTGAACTGTGGATGCAGGCAAAACATATTCACTTGGATGTGCAAAGGGTTGCCATCAGGTGTCTTGGTCTTTTTGGCTTGTTAGAGAAGAAGCCAAGTGAAGAACTGGTGAAGCAGCTGAGGCTTTCTTTTGTTAAAGGTCCTTCTCCAATTAGCATAGTGGCATGCGAGGCATTAGTTGACCTTGGCATGTGGCATGGCCCCCAGGAAGTTGACAAGGCTCTACGGTTGGATCATGCATGTCAATTTCAGGAAACTAAGATAGCCTTTAATCCTGTGAACTTTTCTGATCCTGATGACAACTTGGATGTTCAATTACTGGATCTCTTATATGCTGGTCTTGACCGAAAGGATTGGACACAATCCATAGAAGGAGATGAAAATGAGACGGTGCAAGGTATTCTTGGTGAGGGTTTTGCTAAGATTCTTCTTCTCAGTGAGAACTATCCAACCATACCAGCTTCTTTACATCCTTTGCTCCTAGCCAAGCTCATTATTCTTTATTTCAGCAGTGAAACAAAAGACCTACAGAGGTGGAGTTTTTTTGTCTCTTTCTTTTTGATGAGTATTGTTATCGACTGCGGGTGATCATTAGCTTACTTTTATCCCTTGACTTCACCAGGTTGAAACAGTGTTTATCTGTCTTCTTTGAGCACTATCCTTCACTCTCAGTTAATCACAAGGCAAGAGTTTAACATTTGATGATTTTCTGATATTTGTCGTTTCTTGGGGAGAAAAATCCTTTGTTTCTTTTCATTTTAGTTCCACTAATGCTTTAATGCTCCAAATTCAGAAATGTTTGTCCAAGGCTTTTGTCCCAGTCATGCGATCCATGTGGCCAGGCATCTATGGGAATGCTGGAGGTGCTCCCTCTGTTGTATCTAATATGCGTAAGCGGGCTGTCCAAGCTTCACGATTTATGCTGCAAATGATGCAGGCCCCCTTGTTTACAAAAAAAGCTGAAACTGAGGATGAAAATGACAGCATGGAATTACCAGAAACCATAGACAGCTCTCAGCAATCTTCATTTGAATGTGGAGAGGAGGGACTTGCACTATATATAGCTGCTGAGGTGACATTTGGCAACTTAAACTTTTATTTTTACATTAAAAAGAATCACAAGTTAACCATAGTTCTAAGCACTGTTATCAAAGACGCGTTTTGACTCGTAAAACGATTTTACGAGTTCAATTTTGAGAAACTTGTTAACTCAGCATAAAATCGGGATATTGTAGAATCAAGTAAGACAAGCTTTTTCAGAGAGTTAAATCGAAACTTTTTTACTGTTTTAATAAAAGACAATAACATAGGAAGGCTGAATTGAAAAAAAATACTTTATTTTAATTATGTAATCTTGGTTTTTTAAGAGTATAAGAAACTCAAGTTGGGTAAACTAGGACATTTTTTTGTTGAGATAAATTAAATTCTTATCCTTTTGTTTTTCCCCTATAACTATTAATGCAATACTTATCTTACAGTTTCTTTTATTTTTTAAATTCTTATTTATCAAATATCTTAACCAATGCTAATCAATTAATTTTATTTGGATTTTTTTAGTCTTAGACTTGCTACCCTTATCGTCAATTTTCTTTTATTTATCAAATATCATCAATTAACTTTTTTTAATTTTTTTTCAAATCCTAGACTTGCAAATTGGTTTGATTTTGCTTAATATTAGTGATAATATAATGTAATTTAAATGTGTGTGTATCTACATATAGAGACACACACGTGTATATATATGTATTAGTAAAATCTTAGAATTTTGCGATTCGATTTTCAGAAGGCTCCAATGATTTTAGTTAAAAAAGCGATTTTGACTACCTGAGTCTACGGTCTCAAATTTCAATTGTTTTTTTCATCATCTGAAGCTGTTATTAGTGTTGAGGCATGAATATCTCTTGGTGGCTGTTTTGATGGACCATATTCCACTACCCACTTATAGTATTCTGTTTTGAGTAGTTGCCAGGATGGATTTGTGTACAAAGTGTCAAACAGCTGAATGAAAACAAGTACCTCAATGTCCACACAAGTCACCACGCACTACATATATATTTGCCTTGACGTGCTAACACTCTAGCAGCACATGACTCATCAAGTGTTCCAAATTAAATAAACATCCATGGCTAGGAAGACAATTCTTGACACGGCCACTTTCTTCAAGAAGTGCATTTTTGCACAGTTTTGTTCTCTATAGAAGGAAAATAAGTGAGAGTTATTAATATGAAAGTTTCTATTTGTCACTCCTGCAACAGATCTTCCAAAAATAGTTGCATTTGATTCTTGCCTTTCAGACTGAATATGCACCTTTAGATAGTGACTGTGTATTCAAACATCCGAGTTTCTTGGTATCAGTCTAAAGAGTTTAGATAGCTTAAGTATTTTACTTAAGATATGCGATATATGATGGCAGTTATAAAGTCATATTATGCCTGTGGTTAATTTTTATAGTGAAATAATTAATGGAGATTCTTGCTTTGCATACTATGTTGAATGGCATGCATCTCTTGTGCATTGAGGTGGTCAACATATTAATTTTCTATTCTTGTATTTTTGGTAAGGTGGCAAGCTTCCCTACTAAGAAGACGCCTGCTGAGAGGTCATACCTCTCAGCACTAAGTAGAATACTTGTCTTGCTTCATTTTCGGTCAACAGAACAAGGAGCAGTAAAATTTATGAGGCGACTTTTGAATCACGTAGCTGAATCTGTAGCAGCAGATAAAGATCTTATAAAGGAGTTGAAACGAATGGCTGAACGTCTCAAGTCATTAGATAACCAACCAGATGAGGAACTGCCAGAAGATCAAGTTACTCTCATTTTGGGTAGAGTCTCTTTCCCTCGCAAAATCTTGGGATGGATGCATCTTTAGTGAAATTTTGCCATATGATATTTCTACAAAGCATGAAAAATAATTGAAGATTGAAGCTAGAAAATTATAAGCGAATTGAAAGATAATTTGAGTTTCTAAAATGAAGGATCAGTTGCTCTACAGTGGTTTTTACATACTACCTGCTTTATACCGTTTTTTTTGGGTGCGTCAGTGGTGGCCTGATATGAAGTTGCTATACAAATTTGAATTCATTTTCCTAATCTGATCAATGAATTTTACATGGAACGAAAAGTCTACATATTTTGGATGATAATTCAGCTGCTCATACACAAAGTACCATGTTCACTAAATTATGTTATGTTGTGAAATATAAAGAACTATTTGGTGTGCTTTCTGTCTCTCCAAAGTGCTAATTGTGTTGATATTGTTAGGGAGGTTGGAACTGGAGTTGAACTTGGATATTGACAGCTCTGCTACAATGCCTGAAACACCAGTTCCACCACCACCACCACCACAATCATCAAAGCCAACTCGCTCCAGAAGACGAGCGAGGTGCAAAGATGACAACAGCTCTTCTGACGAAGAAACCTCTCCCACCACCGTTGTTCAGACCACTTATGGCACTGCTGGTACTCGATCGCAGAGGGCTAGTAAGACTGCAGCCATGACGAAGATGACCGAAAACAGAGTCGTTAGAATAGAAGAATGCGATGATGAGGAGGAAGAAGTTTCAGAAGTAATATCTGAGGAGGATTCTGACGAATATAGTGAATGAATGTGCCACAGATTTCTCTTCGCAGTTGGTTTGTGCTTTCTCAGCACTTGTATTGTTGTTGTGTTGCTGTCTCCTTGTTGATGATGTTTTGTACATATAGTTATGTTGCCAGTATAATTAACCTGAAAATGACGAGAACATTAAAGTTACGTACCACATTGTTTGTATGCAAGCTTGTGTTGTGCTGAAAAACGTGGTTTATTAATCGGTGTTTGGTGTGTCTTTCAACTAAAATGGGAATTGGCTAGCAGGACTAATTAGGCACAATAAGATTGTCATGGTTAATAGATATATAAGTACTCATTAGGAGAACAAACTAAAGATAAAAAAAAAAAAACTCAATTTCCTGCACTACATCGGTACTCTTAATAAAATGTTAGGATTCTTGAGGACCATTTGACAAGAGAGAACTTCCACCAATCCTTCAAGAAACCTCCACTAATCTTTTAAGAAACCAAGATCATGACTGGACAAGATATTTCATCTCTGTTCTTTTAAAAAAATATATAAAAGCACAAATGGCAAACTCATATTAATGAATTTAAGTTCAAACAATGAACTGAAATTTTTAAGTAAATACACTAATTTCTAGGGTGCTCACGGGTGGTTAACTGACCCGTTGAGTAATTTTAGTATCTGAATTATTTGTATCGATTAATCGGTCAACGATTAACTGTTTGACAATTCAATTTTAACCACGGTTTTTTTCATCTTGTTTTTCATTATTATCACACAAATAAACCTATTTATATAATCATTATTATATATATTATTATATTATATGTTAATAATATAGTATCCTAAATATTTTAAATATAAAATTATAGTAATTAATGATTAAAATATAAATAGTTATATAAAAAAATAGCTAATTCATAATAGTTTCATGTATAATATACATAAAAATACATATATAATTAATATTTCGGGTTTTTATTTGGGTTCACTGGTTTTCTAAAACTAAAAATCTAAACCTAAGTAATAGGTTCAGTTAACAATATTTTTCAATTTGAATTGATCCGTTTCGATTTGGTTTACGGGGTAATTGGTTTTTTTCTCAGCCCTACATTTCCTCAAGAAAAAAAAAAACTAAATTCACTAATAGCTTCATTATTCATACTGGAGTAGCAAAGACTTTTTTACTAGTAATGTGTCAGCACCATTTGTCTAAACCTCAACTTAAGCAATCATTTTGATTAGGGCTTCTGCAAACTTCAAATGTATATTAAATTGGGCAACTAGTATTGTTAGTTACAACTATGAGCGAATGTTAATTTTAATTACTTCTTTAAATTGTGATAGTCCGATCCAATATCTTTTCTCTGTATTAATTTTAGTCAATTTGAAAATGATGCGGGCTATTAATGATATGTTATTTGAAATTGATAATATATCATAAATCGCATATCCAATATTTTTTAGTCACAACTTTCAATAAATTGTTAAATTTAACTAAAATTTTATCATTTTAGTCTATGTAACAAGTAGGAGTATGTGGTTCTCACACATGTGACATTTTCAAGTTGACTAAAATTCACACATAACAGGAAAAAAAAAAAAAACTGAACCAAACTATCACAATTTAAAAGAGTGATTAAAATTGACGGTTTAACTAAATAATACGATTTCTATTAAAATTTAGTTAACTTCTCAACCTACAAGGTTTTGGGCCATGGCTATAGGCCATCATTTCATGGCTAATTGAAGTTTGAAGCACTTTTTACAATTAATTCAAAAGGGCTTCCATCCAACTTTACAACACCCAGCCTAATCTAAACATTGTTACTCTTTTGCAGTTGGATTGTATTTATTTTGACTTCAAACTTGAATCAAAATAAACATCAAACTTAATTTTTTTTAAATTCAAGATCATTGTAAATTATTCGAGTTTCTTGAGATTGTTATAAAATAGTTCATTAATACTCATTTCATATATATAAGAGCTATTAGTAGTATAATATTTATTTATATTTCCAAAAATATGAATTAAAATATTATTATAATTTTAGTTATAATATAATCAATTTTAATTTGTTTATGAGTTCTATATCAATCAGCACCAGCAAAGTCTTTCTAATTAAAAGTGTGTTTTGCGATTATAATTTTTTTTATTTGGTTTAAATTAAAAATCATTTTAAGTTTTAATTTTTAAATTTTATGGAATTTTTTTAATAGGTGTTACCTACAGTGGTATCCCATGCCCTTTAGACCCAAACTAATTCATTGCGAGGGAGCCGACGCCCAGCTATAGCCCATTTGAGCCCCTTGCCCTCTCCCAGCGAAGGCGAGGCTCGAACTCGAGACATTTCCTTAAAAATTAGAAGGACTTTGTTAATTGTACCAACCTTCACTGGTTAAATTTCATGGAATTGGTTATAACTAAACCAAATTCTTTCAAATTTGATGGAATTTACAAATCAACAACAAATAATAAGGGATATACCATTTATTATGACCAAAATACTCTTAAATACCATACTTTTGGTTATACATACCAAACACAAGAATTCATCTACATGAAATTTATTTATAAATAAATTTTATTTTTTTTTATGAGAATTGAACTAAATACACATAAAAAGGAATTAAAATTTGAAGCTCTTACGTGGATTATATTGTAATTTATGTTCCTAAATTGTAACATTATCCTCATCACTTTTAAAGTATCGACTTTGGAAACAAAACTCCAAACATTTCTTATAAATATTCTTAATATTCTCAAAATATTTATTAACCAAAAAATCCTTTTCAGGGACAAAATTAAGCATATTTAAGAGCATCTCCAATGATAATAGCTAATTGAAGAGCATATTTTAAAATATGGAGAGCATCTAATTTTTAAAGAGTTTAAATTTTAATTTCACTCCAATAAACTCTTTAATTATAACTATTTATTTATTTCTTTCCATAAGCATGAAATAATTTTGATTTATATTTCTCTCTCTTTTTAAATTTAATTTATCTCTCATCCTTTTATCTTAAAAATATAAAAAGACAGTGTAATCATTTTGAAATTTAAAATCTATTTATAATATATAGAGTGGAGTTTCATTAGCTACATGTAGCTAGTTAAATTCACTCTTTACTTTATAATCTAAAGATAAAGAGTGGATTAGAGTCTAATTTTATCAACCCACTCTTTATTATAGATAATTTAATGTTGTTAAAGTGCCCATTGAAAATGTTCTAACTCACATCCACATTTCAACTAGTTAACCAATGCAAATTTATCGATCCCAAACTTAAACTTTACACCAGTAACATTAAAACCACAACTCAGACGATGAACCATGTTTGACCTCACGATGAAATAAATAATGAAACGATTGAGGTTGAATAACCACTTACGAACAAAAGTTTTTGATTTTCGGTCAACTTTTTATTAATCAAATCAATAACTTCATGAAACGTTCTGAATGTTTCTTTAGAATCATAACTTGCCGATGTAGTGACCTGATGAATTCGAACTCGCCTAACCTGTAAGAATGGGTGACTGGTGGTGGTTCTCGTGGGATGATTCCGATGATCAAATTAGTATCGCTCTTAAAAAGTTTAAAGTAATGGAAAGATGGTGGCTAGAAATCAATACTTAACTCCTTGGACGACATGAATATATATAATAGTGTGAATGACCCCATTGACTAAGAATCCCTTTTCAACATGACTTAAGAGTCTTAGGGCTACCTAAAGTCCATTATAGAGTAAGAAGTACCCCTTGACTTATAATTCAAGGTATTGGGATAAGAAGCTTGGCCACCTTGGACCTAAATTATGTTTGGGTCTCTGGACCTTTTAAGGTGATTCGTATCACAAGTCTCCCCTACTGATGCTGATGTCGAAGACTTAGTAATGGGGTGAGTACGACTAACGATGTGATCAGTTTCAACTTCACACACATTCTGCTTCCTGCCAAAATCGCTAGCTTAATTAACTAGTCTTATTCCCTTTAAGGCGATTGGGATAACTCGCCCTCGTTAGTACGACTAAGATTATGTCAGCTCATCAACTGAAAATGAAAAGATGTGATCTCACATATGTGCCATGTAAGGTGACGCATTTAATGGCCACTATAGGAATAAACTGTTTAGTTTCCCTTAATTCACTGTCTCACTTCTGATTTGAAATTTGAAAAGACTTTTGCATCTGAACTACCTTCTGCACCCTTTACAATCGTCGAGGAACGCCGTCCTTTGCCATTTTTTGATCGTCATTGCCGGTACCTGTAATCGTTCTCCGTTCAAGTAAGTCGTTAAATCCTTTCTTTTTCATTCTCCTTTATGTTTTCATTGTGTAGCCTGCTTGTATATGAATGTAAAACTTATGTATTACGATGTTGTGAAGAAATCATCTGTTACCACTATTATGCTACCATTTATTGTTGTTTCCTTCTTGTGAATCTTATTTATTTATGTCACTTTTTGTTGTAAAATTGTGACCTTAGGGTTTAGGCCGTTAATGGTGATTCCGCCACCAGCCTTATCAATCTCTTCATCTTCAACATCCTCTCTAAAACCTTGTCCTCCCGTATACTCGGTGTCCTATGATTTTGTTAACCTTAGATCTGTTCATAAAATTTCTTCAGACGAGTCTGACAGTGTAAATCAACCTTCCCCCTCTAAGCGCCAAAATCTGGAAACTTTTCACACACTCCTTCCTCTTCTTTTCCTCCGCTGTTAGCAGTGGTTCACCCTGTCCTAGAGCTTGACTCCAAACCTTACAACCATCATCACTCAGATTATGAATATTCATCTGAGAACCCTAACACTGAGGTTACCCAACCTAACCAAGGATTTAAAATTAAGCATATGGCGACTAAACCCCTAAAAGATTTGGTTGGTCATCATC
>CANYLF012104590.1:0-10415 GCA_948193215.1 Bocquillonia castaneifolia
AAATTCCATCTTAATCACTCATATCTCACTACATGATTCTTATTATGTTCAAGCATAACCTTTATAATCATCCGGTTAAAGACAACGTTTGATTATGTCAAAACACAATATTCCTCATGTTGAGAACTATAGCGATCTTAGGTCTAAGGATTTAATGACATAACTACTAGAGATTAACTTATGACTTTGATCCGTGTATTAATCTCAAGGCGGGTCTATCCAATATTTGTTCTCAATAAATACATATAAATTTGATTTGTATCTCATACACATATTCATCCTATGAATATCAATCAAATTTCATACTAATCTTAATTCATTGTTATTCCCACAACAATAATCGATTAGGGACATTTAGAATAATTAATAATATTATTCAAGGACATTATCATATAATAAACATGCAAATCATGATAATAATAAATTCTCATAAATAGTCAAAATACCATGTCCACACAATAGGCCTAGGGCACTATTACTAACATGAAGAACTCAAGAAAGAGTTGGGAGTTGCTCAATGTATGGAACATAATGAGACTGGATAGAATTATCAGACATCACAATCCTACTCTGTTCTACAAGGGGAATTGGGTAAGAAGACCAATTTGATAAAGATTGAACCCCCCACCCTTCATTGGGAATGTTCAAGATTCTTGCAAGTGTCGAATCATTTAGTATGATATCTCGACCCTTAACAAATGATTTAAGAGTACGAGTGCTGTGAGTGAAAACCAGACTAGCATAAAACTGTCTAACCAATAGAGGGTATACTGGTTTATCGTCAACCAACAGACAACGCCATTTTTGATAATCAAAGAAGTCTAACACTTTGTATTTCTCTAAGAGAGGAGCATTAACAACTTTTGGAATAAGGATATCTTTGACAAATATTCTATTCTATCTGGTTTGAGGACTGCTTTGATTTTGAAGGGGAAGGCTGGAGAAAGGGTTTGGATTCATGCTGGAGTTTGTAAGAGAAGAAAGTGAAAGAGGTATGCTTAGCAGAGTAGTGTGTTGTGTGTGCTTAACCATTCAATGCAAACATGTATATAAGTATTTACAAGCCAACAGAAAATTATTAACACATTTTCAAAGAATCTGACAAGTCTGTCAATAATGCATATGTGAATTATCTTGAGGAAACCTAATCTACAGATAAAACAAATACAACGCATGCAGATGAATAGCAACAAATCTTATCACTTACCTCAGGCCATATTTTTCAAACCTCAAGTTATGAGTATCATTATTATCCCTAACTTAGCATAGGTTATTGACTAAGGGCTCCCTTTAGCTAGCTCTGCTATTGCTGTTGTCGACCACTGGAAATTGCCTGTACAAATTAAGAAAAAAGTGCATTAGTTTCCAATTCACAAATCATCATGTCCTCTGGTACACAATTTCAACCCTTGCTATTTTCCTCCAAAGGCATCCTCTATTTAGCTTCCAATGAACAAAAGAAAGATGATCACACAGTCTTCACAATTAGAGAATCATTTAGATACACTCCAAATTGATCCTGACTTCTCATCAAAGACTTCCAGCTATAGGATGCAAACTCTTGATAAAAAGCCACTTCTCATTCCTAGATATATAGATGATGTATCTCCATATGAAGAAAGTGGATTATTAGAGTTCTTCAAGTTCCAAGGATGGATGCATCTTCTAACTGATACCTGCCCCATATATCTTGATCTAGTGAAATGCTTTTATGCCAACATCAGAAGAAATCCAGAAACTGGGATGATTACATCTCAGGTAAAAGGTCATGCTTTTACTCTAGATGAAAGCCTTTTAGCCAGGGTGCTAAACATTCCAGCTCAAGGATGGGTGGTTTAGTCTGTGCATGATTGGACTGAAAATCCAATTTCTCTTCTAGAGCAGACAAAGATTTTTCTTTGTGATGATTCAAAGGAGGAAGCATATGTTCCTCATGTTGTTCATATTCCATTCCACATCAGAGTGATCCAAAACATGTGTTATCGCATTATATACCTTAGGGATCCATATGGGGTTCTTTGCAAGCCTTGTAACATGTTCCTTGTTTCCATGTTACTGAATTGAAAACCAGTCAATCTACCCAAGTCTATGTTACAATATATGGTTGTGGTTTGGACAAAAAGGATGGCTTTACCTTTCATTGGTGTCTTGACTCATATTTTTGAGCATCTTAGGATTGATTTATCCAAAGAAGGTCATGTAGCCCGAGAGCCATTCCCAGTGTCCATGCTTAAAAGAGTACAACTTAACGCTTACTTCTATACAACCTTAGGTCTGAGTGTTCAGGAAAATTGACAGCAAGAGGGAAGACGTTAAGAAGGTCTTTTGCCATTACCTCAACCATCTGCAGAGTAAATAAATGTACCTTCTTTCAGTACATTACAATCATCTGATGTCTCTCCTGTAATTAAGGAATTGAAGTCTCGTGTGGCTGCATTGGAGGGAACTATCTTGGTGTTACAAAGACAGCAGGAAAGGACTTGTGAAATGGTGAATGAAGTGCTGCGAGTGCTCAACAGAACAAATCCATGAATCTGGAACATTAACATTGGTTGTTCCATTTTTGCTGTAGAGACTTGCCAGGCTTGGCAGGAGTGTGACAGGTAGAGGGGAAAGGGAGATTGAGGTGCTGCGCCAGAGGATTGTAGGGATGCAAGGAGCTTATCAGCATGATGACAAGGAGGAGAGCAACTCATTGAGCTTCTGGTATCAGGCCATCATTTTTTAGAATAGCTTCCCTTGATCTTACATGTTGGACTTGTTGCGTCAATACTTTGCTTCCCTTGTATCGTAGCCCTTCATGGACTTTGAACCTGTTTATTAATGGTATCTTACTTGCTTATATGCTCACTATTTATGACCTAAATACTATATGTATGGATGTATGAATGTATGCAACATGGAGTAAGTAGATCCAGAACTTCTTCCAAGAGTTCATTACAGTTTTAGAGCAAGGATTGTTGAATTGATTGACTGTTTGATCAGCCGATTATAGTAAATGAATGACTGATCAGCTGTGTGGTGAAATGTTCGATCTTAGAGTCTTGAACTCGCTAATTCTGATCTCTTTTCTCATCTTCCTTGGTCAACCATAAACACTTCAGAGCATCTAAAACTCATAGGAAATAACCAAAACTTATCTGTAATACACAAATTGCATACATTATGAAGCAAGGGAAAGAGGGAGCTAACCCTTTTTCCAGGGATTTTGGCAGAGACACTAATTGGGTTAGATTCGGTGTGTGGAGGTAGTAACTTCCAGGGGAGTCCTTTGCTTCTTCAGGTTACCATGTCTCTCTTATCATTATTATTACTACTATGACTATTATTGTGCTTTAACGTTTGCCTAGAGTGCATCTTTGTGAGGTGTTCACCCTAGCAGGCTACCCTAATTTTTGTATAAGCTGCCCAAACTAGGGTTTTTAACTTATCGGGCTTTTATCTTTATTTTCTTTTTTTATGCCTTAATTTTGCATGAATTGCCCCCTGTGAGATTTTACAACTCATCAGGCCTTTTTATTTCATCATCATCATTTTTTTAGGTGTGGTAGAAGGAGAAGCTGAGCTTAATCATGCCCCCAAATAATCCATTGAAGTATAAGCCAAGGCAGTGGAAATCTCGGCCTCTTCAACATCCCGAATCTGTGATGACTAGCTTAAAATGGCACGAGTTCTTTAGTACTCATAGTGATGACAATATCCGATGGCATTGTTCTTAGTGGTAGTTGTCGTATATGACTCGGGAATTCTTTGAGCATTGTGTCCCTTCGGTTGGCCTGCATTCCACCAGCTTCTACGCACCTTCCTAACTTTGTCGTCGGTATGGGCTTAAACAATACGTCATCTGCATACTTCCTGATTTTGAACCATCTCATCTCAAGCTTCAATTCTTGGAAAAAATTCAACAGGATTGGTCCGAGAGACAAGTTGAGCGAAATCTCAGGTTCGACTGTAGCACTAAAACAGATGAGGATTACAAAGCTTGGGTGAACTGCAATAAGAACCAGAGCCTACTTATATACAAGAAAAGAGAGTTGATAACTTATATAGAATGAGTATGCATGAAGCTTCCCCATCAAAGAGGGCTAAACATTAGGTCTCATAACCATTTGCTTGTGTACTTGTTTCCCTTTTGGTTTGATGTAAAATAAAGAACTAGACCACAAACCATGTTTAATAAAAATGCTTGCTTTATTTAATGCATTTAAAATTAGTTACAAAAGCGTACTTTATTGATTACATCCAATATATCTCATGTTTCAGTTATCTTATCGCCCATCATTTTTAGAGATAATATTTCTTCAACCTATCCAGATTAACAAGCTAGTTGAACTCATTCCCATCAAAGTCAGAGATCTTGATGGCTCCCTTTGGCAATGTTTTCACCACTAAGTGCGGGCCTTCCCAATTAGGTTTAAATTTGCCTCTAGGGTCAAAAGGAATCGATCTAGCTTGTTTTAAAACCCAATCACCTTCTTTAATGGTTCTAGACTTAACCCTTTTATTGAAAGCCCTGGCAATCCTCTTCTGATAAACTTGAGTGTGGTACAACGCCTTCTTTCTCTTTTGCTCTAGAGACTATAACTGCTGGTATCTAGCTTTAACCCACTGAGTTTTTAGCAACTACGCTTCCAAGACCACCTTTAATAACTTATATTGCATCTGTATTGACTGTACTGCTTCAACTCCAAACACTAGTGAATAAGGAATCTATCCCATCGCACTTTTGATGGTTGTGTTGTATCCTATGACAGCATATGGAAGTTGTGACGATCAATTTTTTAGGTTTTTACCATCTTGGCCAAAATCTTCTTAATTTTCTTATTAGCAGCCTCAACCGCCCCTTTTGCCTGTGGCCTGTAAGGCGATGACTTATGATGTTCAATTCCATTCTTCTTTAAAAATTCTGTTGTTTCTCCTTGAAATTGAACTCCATTATCAAAAATAATATGATAGGGAAGACCGAATCTGCACCTAAGTTTCTTATCAATAAACTCTGTCATATTCTACGCAATGACATTTGGTAGGGATATTGTTTCCACATATCGTGAGAAGTATTCAACTGCTATAATGATGTACTTATGACTGTTAGAAGCTGTTGGCTTAATTGGTCCGATTATATCAATACCTCATATTGAAAACAGCCATGGTGAGGCCAGATTATGTAGTTCTGATGTCGAGATATGGATCTGATCTCCATGTACTTGATGATGATGGCACTTTCTTACTAATTAAATGCAATCATGATCCATTGAATCCCAGTAGTAACCCTGTCATTGAATCTTGATAGCGAGAACCGGTCCGCTCATATGAGGACCGCATGAGCCGGCATGGATTTCTTTCATTACTTCCATGGCTTCTTCTTTAGAGAGACATCTAAGTAATGTACCCGCCGGAGTGCATCTATAAAGTACACCATCATGATGAGTGTAATTTCTAGACAACACCCGTAAGGCATATCTTTGTTTGCTTGAGAACTCTTCAGGGTATTCTTGAGTTTTCAGGAATTTCTGAATGTCGTAAAACCATGACTTCTCCTGAGGCCCAATTAAACACATTACCCGTTCACCTTGGTAACATGGTTGCCTCGATCTTGCCATTAACAATGGTTTCATAACCACCCCTTTCGGATTGTCCCAAATTGAGGCCAGTGTAACTAAAGCAACTGCCATCTGATTCTCTTCCTTGGATAAGTGGAACAAGCTAAATTTCTAAAAATTTGCCATAATGGACTACAAGTATTCTGTATAAGGCTTCAATTTCTCATCTCTTACTTCCCATTCATTCGTGGCCTGATTAATAATTAACATGGAATCTCCATACACAGCAATCTCTTTTGCTCTTGCAGACATAGCACCTTCTAACCCATAGATACAAGCTTCATATTCAACCACGTTGTTGGTAATTCGAAAGTCCAGCTTTTTGGCCAAAGGAATGCTTTCTCCTTCAGGAGTGATTAGAACTACTCCTGCTCCAACCCCTCTATTGTTAACCACACCATCAAAATATAGCTTCCACTCTTGGATCTCAATGACATTAAGTCCCTCATATGGGAATTCAAATTCAAAGGTCTCCTACTCTTCTCTAGGATGAAGAGCTAGAAATTCGGCTACTGCTCAACCTTCAATAGTCTTCTTTATGATATACTGAATATCGAATTCCGTCAAAAGTATTAGCCATTTTTCCAGCTTCCCTATCAACACCGGTGCCTTATAAAGGTATCTTAGAGGGTCAATTTTAGCCACCACCTCGACTCTGTATGATTGGAAATAATGCCTTAACTTTCGTGTTGCCTAGATCACTATTAAGCAAGTCTTCTGTATCAAGTCATACTTGACTTCATATGGCAGCATCTTCTTGCTAATATAGTAAACAACATGTTCAACCCCTGCATCATCTGCCTGTGCGTTCATAGCCCAATTGCTTTCTCTTCAAGTGCTAGATTCAATATTAATGGTTTTCCTGCCTTTGGTGCTTGGATGATAGGAGAAGCCATCAGATATTGCTTTATCTTTTCAAAAGCTTCCTGACACTTTGGATTGCATTGCTTCGGCTGGTCTTTCCTAAGCAGCTTGAAAATTGGATCACATAACATGGTCAATTTTGAGATAAATGGACTGACATACTGTAATTTCCCAGGGAACCCTCTGATCTCTTTTTCTGTCTTTGGTGCTGGCATTTCCTGAATGGCCTTGACTTTATCTAGATCTACTTCAATACCCTTCTGGCTTACCACATGGCCCAGCAGTTTCCCTGAAGTCACTCCGAACACACACGTCTATGGGTTCAGCCTCAAATTATATCTTTTAGTTCTGGCTAGGAATCTATCTAAGGCTTTAAAATGTTGCTCGCGAGTAGGGGATTTAACCATCATGTCATCCACATAGACTTCTACCTCTTTGTGCATCATATCATGGAACGGGTGGTTGCCATCCTCTAGTAAGTTGCGCCCGCATTCTTCAAACCAAAAGGCATGACTTTACAGCAGAATACCCCATATTCATTAATGAATGTAGTCTTGAACTTGTTAATAAGTTCCATCATGATCTGATTGTAGCCTGCAAACCCATCCATAAAGGAGTACGTGGCACTGGTTGCAGCGCTATCAATAAGGACATCAATGTGAGGCAACGGGAAATCATCTTTAGGCGATGCTTTGTTTAGATCCTTGTAATCTACACATGTCAGCCAACCATCTGGATATTCCACCACTTCTAGGAACCTTGCCTTGATCTGTTTCTCAATCTTTTCTTTGATTAACTTGTCCAATTCTAGTCTTAACCATATGAACTTCTGCTTTACTGGCTTCATCTGTGAATTAGTGAGAATATGGTGTTTTGCAATGTTTCGATCAACACCCAGTATGTCATCATAGGTCTAAGCGACCACCTTCTCTCTCTTTTTGAGGATCTACTCAAACTTCTCCCTTTCCTTGAGGGTTACATTGGATGAAATCAATATTTCCTTAGGTTCTTCTTTTGTCCCCAAATTAAATGCATTAGTTTGAACATAATTAATATTAAACATGCTTATGGTATGATTTATGAAATGCACAATGCCATCAGGGAAAACATCACACAAATAAGCAAAGTCGGTAGTTATATCATTGGCCTTTACAACAAAAGTATCCTCATTCTCAAAGAGGTCAGAGGAAATCATATCAACAGAATAAAATACATCAAGCAAAGCATTTTCAATGAAAGAGTTTAGTTCTGAAACAGCAACAACATCAGTGACAACAGGTGTAACATCTTCAGTAGCAGCATCTTCAATTGTTAGCCCCCCTACTTTTGTAAAAAAACTCATCTGTAATCAGTTCTTCTAGGGGTTGAATGTGCAGAAAATCATTGAAGATTTCAAAACCTGGGACAAGCTTGCCCTAGTGACAACATTCACTTCATCAGAGCAATCTCCAACTTCTGGTACAAAATAGTCATAAAGTGAGTTCCCTCTTTTCTTTTTCTCAGCCATTTATGAAGACTCCCATTTATAACCTAAACCATCACGGGTCACTTGTGCTTTGAAGTTGCAGAATGAGGTGATTCCTTGCTGATTCCTTCCCAATCCTAAGCCTGGCAGACAGTTCATCTTCTTCATCATTACATTAACTTGAGGATTAATGGGATCCTCAAAAATCCCCAACACTTGGAAGCCCATTGGAGAAATGACTCCTTTTGGAGCAACCCTCAAAATAGCAACATATTAGACTGGCTCAACATTGATGGTTAAGACTCCACCTTCATGAGGGAACTTGATCTTCTAGTGATTCCTAATTTTGGCATTAGCTTGGAAGGACAAACATTAATGGTAGAACCATCATCCACCATTACACAGGAGGTCTTCTTGCTATTCACTTCAGTAGCGATGTGAAGGGCTTTGTTATGATCTTTACCCTCCAAAGGCAAATCTTCGTCTATGAAAGTGATCTCTCCTAACTGTTTCTTGGTCATCAAACCCACCATATTCTCGGTGTAGCATCTTCTGGGACTTGAATTTTAGATAGAGCATCTACCAAAGCCTTTCTATGTGATTCTGAGTAAACAAGTAGGTCCTATATGCTTGCATTGGCTCTAGTCTTTTTCAATTGCTCAGTAACTAAGTCCTCCCGAGCCTCAATAATAGACTCAACAATATCTTTGGCAGGGATGTCCTTCTTGGTAGTAATCTCAGGCGTAGCTTTTCTTGCATCTTTTTTTTAATAGTCTCTCCCGCTCCTAGTAACAAACAACACTTCAGGTTCTCTATCCTTCATCAATTGAGTAGCATCTTCAATTTCAACCTCATCTTCATTAGAGGAATACCATGCATCAAACATAAAGACATCTCTGACAACATATCCCCTTTTGACTTGGAGGAGTTAAACATCATGTTCATCTTCAGGAAATACTCCAGCTGTTCTCAATTGACTTACATGCTCCTTAACCATCCTCTGAAGAGTTGATTCTGAACTCGATTGTTCAAATGGAGCCAGTACTTCTTCCTCTGTGAACCTTGATTCAATGCACATGGTTTGGTTTGGTGGAGGTACACGGTTGTAATTGCGTAAAGGATTGGTTTTAGTGTTTGGTTGTCTGGATTCTGGGTCAATGATTTTCCCAGCATCTATGAGGTCTTGGATTTGGTGTTTAAGTCTTAGGCAGTTATCGGTATGATGTCCTTGCACTTGATGGTAATGACAGTAAGCGTGTGGGTTGTAACTGGATGAGTTGGTATTTAGGGGGTTTTTAGCTAGTTCTGGTTTCAAAAGGCCTTGCTTTTCCAATCTTTCGAAGACTTTAGACAAAGGGTGGTTGAAGTTTAAGAATTTACGGTTGGGGTAAGTTTTGTTGGCTTGGACCTAGTTAACATCAACTGTCTTTTATGTTTAAGGTCGGGTATATGGTGCTTTTCCTTTCTGGGTTCTCTGCCTTTCGGTTTGAATCTTTTCACATTGCAGTCTGTCATCATACAAGTCATCAAAAGATTTGGGGTTTATAGTTCGTAGTGTCTCCACCATATTAGGAAGCACATTCCTAACTACTATTCTGAGTTGGCGTCTTTCTCTAATGGCTTGTTCTTTAGCAAAGCCACCTTGTTCCTCCAACGGCTAAGGAAATCAACAAAGGATTCACTATGCCTTTGTTTGGTCATCTCCAGGTCTCTCAATGACACCTCTAGTGTAACGGCCATAATTAATTATGGATTAATTATGCCTTTAAGAATATTAAACCATTTCACTAAGTATGTCTTTGGATACATAATTATGGGTAATACATTGCATAAGATGTGGTAGGATATATTGTGTGTAATAAGGTTTATGGGAGTTGGATTAGTTGATGGACTAGATTGTAAGGGAAGTTGAGGGAGCTAATTGTAATAGAAATAAGAGTTAAGGATTAATTGGGAGATAGTATTTTGTTTGAGGGGTGGTATAGGAAAAGAAGTTCTAGAAGGGGACAAGTGTCCTAAGGGTGTAAGAGGAAGACAAGTGGCTCTTGGTGGATGAGAAGGGTGGCAAAATTAATTAATTTAATACTAATAAATAGAGATTATAATAATAAAATATTAGGTAGTGGACAATCTCTACAAAGATAAAGAATCCTACACCCTTTTTCTTTACTTTTCTTTACTTCTTCTTCATCATTTATGTTTCTTCTTTCCTTCTCTTATTTTTCTCCAAAACTCCATTATTGAAGCTTTAGAGCTTTTGAGTGAAGATTATAGTAAGTTTAGAGGAGCTTTTCTTAACTAGAAGCTTAATTGGAGGATTAGAAGCTTAATTGAGTAAGTTTATTCCATATTATGTTGATTATTATCTTAAGGTTTTGTAGAAGTTGGGGGTTTATGGTTATTATTGCATAATTATGTAATTAATGCATGTGGGAAGGAATATTGAGTAGTAATTGTGTGTTAAGACATAGATTTGACTTTGAATT
>CANYLF012104641.1:0-14205 GCA_948193215.1 Bocquillonia castaneifolia
AAACAATCAAACAACAACCATTTCATCACAACAATCATCTCATCTTAACAATCAATCAAACAACCACTTCATCACAATAATTAATCAAACAACCATTTCATTCCAATAACAATCAAACTAATTCATCTCAATGATCAATCATAATCACAATCACAATCAATTCATCACAATAATAAATCAACAACTGTTTCATCTCCATTCAATACTCTTCTCAACAATTTCATCTCAAAACTTCTCATTTCTCAACAATCTCATCTCATTCCATTTATAACTCATTTGTTTCCACATTAATTACTCATCAATCCTCCATTTCACATTCTCAAACCACATCAAACAAATTATCACTTTCAATATCATCACTTATCAATTTCACACATTCCAAACACATTCTTATAACACAAATCAATCCAACATTCACAATCAATTTCATCTCAATTAATCGTTTACTCATATCATAATCTCACTTCACAATCAATCATAATTAATTTCACTATCATTCAATCATTTCACATTCTTTAATCATAACAACAATTCCACTCTTCCAATCATCAAATATCACTATAGAAATTAATCAATTCAACCAAAACACACAAGTAAATCATATAATTAGTATTAATAGCTATTTACTTACAACACATGAAGAACACCAATTAAACCTCTTTTCTTCAATCCCCTTTGCCTTTGAAACTCCCCTAAATACAATTATCCATCCAAATAAACAATTCAATACCAAAACATACAATTATCACTAAATAATCTCTTCCAAAAACATTAATAACATGTTTATACAATTCTAATAAAAAACCCCAAAAATCCTCTCAAAACCTAACTCCCAATTTCATAAACAAACTAATTAATATCAATTAACAACAATTAATTAAAGAAAACTTACCAATTAATAAATTTCTTCTCAAAATCTTCTTCTTTTTTCTCTTCTTCTCCTCTTCCTAAGCTCTCCTTCCTCTCCTCATCCTTTTCTCTCTTACCTTTCTCTACAAAATCCATTAACTCCACTAAAGACCCCTTCTTATCCTCTTAAAAATCATTTTTCTTTTATTAATATAATTTAAAAATTTTCCATTGGTTGTTATAAAGTTGATTTTTGACTTTTACACCAAATTAAGGAAAACTTCAATTCCCCCCAAACAATCAATACTACCATAAACATCCTCACAACTATTATTATCAATAATTACACCCTTCATGCACATGAAATGAATTAACAATCTACAATTAATAAAAATTAATTATACTAATGATGCCAATTATATATTAATGCTTGAGGATGTTATTTGTTTGGTGATCCAAAAATTTAAAAGAAAAGAAAAGAAGTGGGACAAATGTAAATAAATAAAGTAATGCTTCCCCTACTGACAAATAAGCATCTAGCCTAGGTGGTGAATTAATTGAGGTGTCCTTGGAGTGGAAGATTCCAAAACATCCAAATAATCGAATATCTACCACGAGTGTTCTCTAAAATGCTTTACGTTCATTTTTTGTTTTCACATAGTACTCTTTTTGTATATATACATACACTTAATTCTCGTCGATCGATGTACAAATAATTCTAAATAAAAAAAATATTTACTTAACTGGCCTGGGTATATTTGTTTCTTTCTTCGACCATTCGTGTCTATCAAAAATAATGGAAACAAGAATATTTCTTTCAGTAAACACCAGTACCCCTTTTTCATCTATGTCTATGGCGAGGCATGCAAATAATTATAAGCAGAATCAAGCAGCTACATATGCAGTGCTCACAAGGCCACAGGAGAATACTAGCAGTGCAGTAGTAGTAGTTAAAGGGAAGAAAAATAATACAGATAAAATATTAGCTGCAGGAATAACAACAAAGACAGTTTACAATGATAGTTGGTTTGATCAACTAGCTATTAACCATCTTTCTCATAGTGTTCAAGCTGCAACAGGTTGGTTAAATATCCTTAACTTTCTTTTTTTTTTTTATGAGGGAATTAATTATATATAATTAATTAGATACTGAAAGCAAATATGTATATATATGCAGGGTTGAGAAACAATAAAGAAGGTTATGAAAGCTTGGTTCAGGCAGCTAGGGATTCGTCGAAGAAATTTAGCTTGATTCATCAACGAGAAATTGTGCTCCAAGCTCTTCATAAAGCCATCCCTAGACCAATACTTGACTTGGCAAGTTAATTCATTGCTTATTTATTTATTTATTTATGTATATTTTGAAGTGCAACAAGTATACATGTAATTATGCACAGTTATGTTATACTACCTCCATTCCAAATTAGTCGTCTAATTTGATGAATTCACAAAAATTAAGAAAAACAATAAATGTCTTAAAATGCATTGAAATTTTCACAAGTATCATTAATAATGGTGTAAATTAAAAAAATTGTGTGTAAAATGAGCACCTTTTGATCTTCTTAAAGATCATTACGAGGCCTCTCTTAGAATGTTTTTATAGATTCCAAAAATTCCATGGTTCATTAGGATGAGAATAAATTCAGGAATTTAGGACATACTCGAGCTTCTGCTCTCCTCTGGGGAGGGATTTTTATAGATAAAGAGGTGAGTCGAGACAAGCAGATCTTCATTGGCAGGACAATAACCTAATTAAGTGAGCCTTCCACCAGGGCATCCATTATCACTAGATTGCATTAGACACCTCCTAGATAGACATCTCAATCTTGCTCCTTTCGATCTTGTACCCTATTAGTATGGTAAAGGGGCTTGCTTCGCATAGACAACTAATTTGGGATACAAAAATTGAGTCAAATCAAATAAATTTTTGAGACGGAAGGAAGTATAATTTTAGAAGGTATAAAATTGCATGGGCTCTCTATAATTAATTAATTTTGTACTTTTATTTTGAATTATCCTTCATAAGAACAAGAGTTGAGGGGATTTTGGTTTTGGATGGCAGATAAAGACAGTGCTACCGCAATCTAAATTTACGAGACAATATTTTGCCGCCTTCACTACCTTGTTTTTTGTATGGCTGATCGGACCATGTGAGGTATGTACATAATACTATAATCCTTTAAATTTATTATTTCTGGGCAAAGTCCAACTTTGATTTTCTTCATCATTTTTATCTTTTCCATTTGGAAGCATTAGGATTGCCATATGAATTATTCACGTATATATAAAGAATAGTGCCGGGGCCTGGCCTTCTTATTTTTAATTTGGACAATGATTTGTAGCTAAAGTATACATCTATTTTTATGATTCAAAATGGATACCTATAAAAAATACTCATAAATTTTTTTTATTTTAATTTTTAGACTATATTAAAATCATTTTCTTTTCACATTATATTTTTATTAAGCCATAACTCCTTTTGACCTCTAAACAATACGCACACGGAATTTCAACCAAACCGAAATGGGACACAAACATGCTGGGCGCATTGGCTCCTTTTCCCAGCATTATTGTTGAATCAGTAGAGCTAAGAACCATTTACGTATGTATCTTGATAAGTGTAGAAATATCCCCTTGGATTTGAATCATTTCTTAATAATTTCTCCTTAATTTCCTCTTTTTTATTTGACCTTGATCGGAGAGGGATATGTTTGTTTTCATTACTATATGACTTCAGCATTTTTTTTTCCATTTCGGTTACATTTAGCCTTTTTTTGGAGTAGGTATTTAAACCTGAAACTCCTAAAGTTCAATACATATGTCTGAACCATTAGACTATGCCTTGGGAGACATTTAACCTATTTAATAATCAGGTGAATTCACTTTCGAAGTGGAAGGGAAGTTTACTTCTCAGTTCTCACCAATACTACATTCATCCATAATGGTTAAAATTCATCAAGAAAGAAAAGAAAATCTATGAAAAGCAATATACCAGTTACAAATTTAGGATGAGTGAACATGTATTTATCTTCATTATGAAATGAATATAGTATCTTTTTTTTAAAAAAAAAATCTTACATTTTAAATTTAATATTTATTTTATTTTGAATGCATCATTTAATGATATTTATAATCAATCAAAGACTCCCAGATTCAAAATTTCCCTTCTCAACTAAAAAAATCTTATCTTAAAATTATTCAAGAAATTAAAAGATATGATCAAATTAAATAACATGACAATTAATATATGACACTTAAAAAGCAACTTTTGTGTGAAATAAAAAAGTGAAATACATATTCTGAGATATAAAAAAATAGTAGTAAACTATTGGTTTAGGCACAGGAGATACATATTTTTAGTGATAAAGTTAATAAAAAATGGTGGTGGTTGCTGTCAATTGTGATATGCAAACATATGTGCACACATAATTATGAAATATATATGATGCATTAATAAATAAAGATGAAGATGGTGCAATGAAGTGTTAAATGGATACGAACACGACTGACCATGATCATTTTACAAACAAGGTGCGGGAATCAGAGTTCAATGGCAGAAAAGAAAAGAATGTAGTCCACATTAAAAAGTGCAGGTATCTATCTCTCTTCAATTCATCAATTTCTCCCTTCAATTCAAAAAAATAAATAAATTAATTATTTATAACTAATTTCGATGGCCCCCATATATATATATAATGTACCACCAACCTAAGACACTTTTCGTTCCTGAAACCAATATGCCCCGATGAGTGTGTGTTGTTGCTTCAGTACTCTATTTTCTCCATTATCATCATTGCCATATCATAATTATAATGCCAATAATTTTCAGGTCATCATCCAAAGTTTTAAGTTTTATTATTATATATATAGACCCTTAGTTTTTCTTGTTTTACTTTCTTACAATATATATATATTTTGTAGGTTCTTGGAAGAGACCAATTGTGTAGGGATGTGTACTAATCTCTGTAAGGTTCCATCCCAGACCTTTATTAAGCAATCCTTTGGAATGCCAGTCAATATGGTTCCTAGTAAGTATCAACTGCCTTCTTTGCAAAGATTTTTGGACATATATTTTTATATTTATATATTATATAATTCTTATGTGAATCACTAACCCATAATACACATATTACTCATCTAAAAATTATAATTAATATATACTTGAGTGTAAGTAAGAATTAACCTATAAATTAATAGTAGTATGTACTGAATGAATACTAATAGTACTTTAAAACGAGAAATGCCTCCAATTTGATTTATGAGCACTAGCTAATTGTAAACCTGGTGCAGTATTATTATGATTTTCCACTTGTAGTAATTGGAAAAAAAACAATAGGAAAATAAAAGAAATCACACTTGAAGTAGTAATAGTAGATGCACTAAACTATGTGGAGGCCATGCTCATCATGTCAACATAGGGCCCCAAGTTAACCACTTAGGACACAAAATTGTATGTACACCCATCAGTTGAGAAATCCATCACACTACATGGATTGATTTATTAATATGCAATGCAGAATTATATAAAAATAACTTGCAATCGATAAAAAATAAAGTCATTGTATTGCTGATTTTTTGACAGTAAACTAAAGGCAAAACGCATTTTAAGGTCCTTGTATTTTTATTTTTTTCACATTAAGTCATTGTACTTTTATTTTATAATATTGAGTCCTTATACTTTTATTTTTTTTGACATTTAGTCCCTATACTTTTTTTGACGTTTAGTTCCTCTAACTAACAGAGCAGTTATAAAAGGATTAAATGTCAAAAAAATTAAAAGTACAGTGTCACGTCAAAAATCACAACATCCACATACATATTATAACACATAATTAGCTTGAAAATAATATTATCATTATTTTTGAACCACTTCAAGTTGATTCACATATTTAGTGTGACTTAAAATTTTTTTTCTTAAAGTGTAGTATTTGAATTATTTTAACCAATTTATGCAGTTTTTCTTCAATCTAACTTTATATTCCCTAATAATATACTTAGATAGACCTTAATAATCAATTTAGAAAAATTATAGAGGTCAAATACAAAAAAGCTACTATTGGGGCAGCAACCTTGTAAAAATCATAATTGTAATTTGCGTTTGAAATCTTAGGTTATTTCACTGCCTAAATGAACTAGTTTTGGCATGAAGTTTATAGGGTTTTTAGGGGACTTATTGAGGTATCTAATGGTCCAAAATTTAGTGGAAATACTGCTATTTAACTAGCTTCAAGTTGCATCACAAAATGAGGTAAAACAGAATTTATATGTCAAGCTTATAGATATACCAGCTTTACTTAAACCATACAAATTCTAGATAAAAATATCAAACTTTATCATTACCCATTATTTAACCAAAACACATTTACACATATCGCAACCCGAAATGCCCCATGCAATGTAGTAGTTCTTTGGCCCACCTGAATGTTGATGTGATGTAATGTGTGAGGAAATGTACAAGGTCTATCAACTAGCACAATCGTCTGAAAAATATGCCAAGTGATGAGTTGGCGACTCAATAAGTATTAATTTATTAAATAATAGTATATTAGGCAAAAATTGCCAAAGACTATATAAACTTATAAATCACACAATTAATTCATAAATAATCTCAATTCAACCAATTTCAAATTTCAACCAAATAAACTATTCCATTTCATAATCCCAAACAATTAACAATATTTTCATTCTCAACTCATCAAAGTCTCATCCAACATAATCATCCAAATTCTTTAAACTTTGCACAAATTGACAATTCATCAATAACACATTATCATTCACATAATCAATTAACTTACACAAATGATCTATTTATGAGAAAGGTAACATATCCTCACAATTTCCTTTCCAATCCTCACATTTAATTTCAAATTTTATTGCAGCCACCTATGAGACTATCCGCCAAGCTCAGCCTCATTATCTCAAAATAATCATGGGTAGCTATCCCCAGTCTCAGCTTTCACACATCACTCATTTTATTTCAGTGAAGCTATCCACAGGCTTAGCTTCACTATCACACGCTTAATCGCACAAAGTCACATTTCTCATAAATTTCACATCTATGTGAGGCACAACACAATCACAACCAATTTACTTCACAACACATTATAACCAATTCATAAAACTCAATTCAATCAATATCACATCAATTCACCATCCAAATAAATTCAACATTGATCCCAAATATCAACTAATTCCACTAAAAGCATATTAGCTTAAAGAACATAAAATTTTCATCCAATTCAACCACTATCAATTCAATAAGCCAAGAGCATAAAATATCATTCAATCAACTATAACATAACAATTAAACCAACATAGCAATTTCCACTCAATATGCACAAAGTTTAGCCTATTAAATACTTACCAAAAATTTAGGACAACAAACTAGTCATAATAATATTTTCTTATAATCTCCTTACCCTTGGACTCACCTATTCACACAATCAATTCAAAGTAGAATTTAATAAACACACATATATATATTTGCTAATCATTAATCTGCCTAAAACATAAAAATTCACCAAATGACACCTATAGATGATTTAATATGATGCATAAAATTAATGATACATGACAACATGTATGTACATATAGACAGCTTACATGTACTGACTTTAAAAATTATCCAGAAATTATATACGCTTGATAAAATTCTGATATTTTATAGAGCTATACTTCCATCAAATTAAAAACCGTATCAACAAAGATCGCCTCAAAATCATCTGTATAAATAAAGTTATAATTTTTCTAATACAGTTACTTCTAAACCCGTGTAAACAGAGTAGTCCAAAATTTGACCCTCAAAATCCAATCAAATGGATGAATTTTCTTTTGAAATTTTGCAGGGATGTAGAGGACCTCCTAAAGTTTCCATGGACACCAAATTCGTCCAATTTGTACTTGTATAACTCAAGTTATGATCAAAATAGTGAGGTTGTTCTACAAAGTATAAAAACAACATTATGTACTTTGAAGAAGTTCATATAATCGACCTTAAAATAATATTATTTTCCAGAAATTAATATATGATTCATGCTTAATTAAGTCCTAATTACATGATTACAACTTAAAATCAGAGTTTCCCCAAATTTCTACATGAACCCTAATTCAATTAAATACTACAAAATAAAATACTTACCTCAATCAAATTTTAATCCTTCAATTTAATCTACTAGCTAGTTAGAATTCTATCTTTTTTAATCTTAAAAGGAGGATTTATGGTGATTTGGTGGAAAAGGAAGAAGGAAGAGAAGAAGAAAGAAAGGAAGAAAATGAAGAGGTAGAAGAATACGTAGAAGGAGATGAGTAGATAAGATAAGGTTGGTGAAAATGTCTACTAACCTTATCTTGTTTATTATCATCATCACCATCATCACATATCACTCTCCTCAAATCCTCACTAAAAATTCTACTAAATAAATAGCTCCTCCAACTATCATTACCATTACGTTCTTATTCTAACCTAACTTTTATAAACTACCACATCATTATATGCAATGTATCACACACAATTATGATGCAAATCACATGATTAATGATGTGTTAATGCATATTATTATTATTTTTTTATATACGGTTGTGACATACAAGGACTTAATGTAAAAAAATAAAAGTATAAGGACTCAATGTAAAAAAATACAAAGACGCAAGAATATCATTTTCCAAGAAGATAATACTAAATAATAAATAAAGTTTTTAAAAGTAATTTTTTTTAAATTTTACATCGTAAAATTTAAAGCATAAAAAATTAATACATTTTATATAATTTTATAAAATTTATTATATTTTTTTTGAGTTATTAACATATTTATTAAAAAAATTATAGAAATAGATAAAAAATATTTTTTATATAAATATTTATTTAGGGCACCTCTAACAGTTAATAAAATTTTGGTGTTAACTTTACATTAAAATAAATTTGCTACAGTATTTTTACTCCAACAACATACTCTATTTTTTACACTATAAAGAATATTTTCTCTAAAGATTCTCTTTTAACTTATATTCTTTTTAATATCATAGTTGTTTCGTAAAGTAAACTTTACTTAATTGTTTTCATACGAATTGCATCCAAAATAATTTAATTATTTTATAAAAATAAAAAATAAATTACTAGCTGTTTTTTTTTATTCAAAGGAAATTAGTTTATTCAAAAAAACTACTAAATGTTTATTTGATCATTATAATTTTTTTATCTATATAATAATTTAAGTTTATTGATATGATAAGATTTATTAAATATAAGTTAATGATTTTTAATATGCATGTACATTTTAAAATTATTTTTTATGATTTAAAAATAAGAGATGCATTTTCCATCTTTAAATACAACCAACAAAGGTTGCTCCAAATGACAAAGTATTTATAGTTTCAGGGAGAGATATTGAATACGTCACAGTTGGATGTCAGCTCCCTTGTAATGGATTAGTCTAATAAAATATGCTAATGACAACTTGAAAATAGAAAATATAATAAACTTTATAAAGTTATATAAAATGTATTAATTTTTATGCTTTAAATTGTGCAGTGTAAAATTGAAAAAATTTACTTTAAAAACTTTATTTATTATTTAGTATTACCTTCTTACAAAATATATTTTTGAGTCTTTGTACTCTTTTTTTTAGATTAAGTTCTTTTATTTTTTCTACATTAAGTCCCTCTACTTTTATTTTCTTGACATTTAATCCTTCTGTAACTGCTCTGTAACATTAAGTCCCTCTACTTTTATTTTCTTGACATTTAATCCTTCTGTAACTGCTCTGTTAGTTACAGGGATTAAATGTCAAATAAAATTAAAGTACAAGGATTAAATGTTAAAAAAATAAAAGTACAGAGACTCAATCTTGTAAAATAAAAATACAAGGACTCAATATGGAAAAAAAAAAAGTACAGGAGATCTTGAAATGCGTTTTACCTAAATTAAAAATACATGATATATTATTTCATGCCAATTAGTAGTCAACAATTAATGTTAAATAATGTAAAACACTGATTTCCATTTGTTTCCCATGAAACCAGCCATTATTCCATTACCTATACATGTAAATATGTAATATCCATTATCAAGTGCCAGTCCTCTGCCGGTCCATCGATATATATGGAGCTTAATTAACTAATAGTAATGGTTCTGTCTTTTTTCAGATTTTGAAGATATGAGCTGTGAGATGATATTTGGTCAGGATCCTCCTTCCTTAACTGAGGATCCAGCATTCAGCCAACCTTGCTATAAATTATGTAACATTTTCACCCCTTCTTTTTCACATACACAAGCATATATATATATATGTATGTGTGTGTGTGTGTATATATATATATATAACTTGCCATTGTTATTTGTCTCCTAACTTGATCCACTGAGATTAGAGTGTCCTTATTTGTACGTTTAAAAAAAAAAAAAAAAAAGAGCTCTTGAAGACTGAAGAATGCCTATGCACCCAAATAATTATGAGCGATAATTTGTTAGATAAATTAAAGATCTAGTATATAAATTTAGAACACCGAATAAATTAAGTAGAAGCAGAAAAATTCAAAGTCATACTCACATCTTAATTCATTATTATAATTTAAGAAAGCATTCCTGACAATAGCATTAAACTACAAAAATTAATATGGAAAATATTAATTGCTTCTAACATGCATGCATGATTCTTGTGTATGTAATTTCAGGTAAAGCAAACCAAAAGCACGCATTGAAATGCTCCAGCCAACAAGATGCAACACAGTCCAAATGAGAACCGTCTACTTTGATTTATAACTCATTGCGCTGTATTTTCTTTCTACCATATACTATATAATATATATACAAGTATATATACAACAAAATGTTCATATACATCTTCACCAGGAAATGAAAAAGCAGCAGTTCTTCGATCTGGCAATTTTCTGGAACAATAAAATTGGCGACTCTGAGATTTTAGAGACAAGACAATTAGGCATGCACGACCAAGTTACACTAATTTAATGCTTTCTCGAAGGAAATATGTAAATTAAGGCTTAATTACCGATTTAATCCCAAACTTTGGATTCTTTTTCTATTATTGTGTGAATTATCAAAGATTTTAATTATATACGTTAATTAATTAATCGGAATTCTTTTAATATCACCAATCCATTAATTTTTGAAATAAAAATTTGATGACATTGAACTGCAATCTTTTATTATTAAAAAAACATACTCCCTCCGTCCCATAGCCGTCCCATAATAATAGATAGTTTTGGACAAGCACATGAATTAAGAAATTTAGCAATTCAATATAAAAATATTGTTTTCCCTAAAATGCCCTTGTTGAAACTCTAAAATATTATTTATGAGTTGAGTGTTTTTAATTGAATTTAATATTTTCAATGTAATAAATAAGGGTATTTTAGACTTTATATTGTTATGTTTTAAAAACTGCTTATTACTTTGGGATAAAGAAAATAGCAAAACGATCCATTATTATGGGACGAAAGAGCAGTTAACATCAGGATTTCACCTCAATGTGTTAGGTTAAAACACTATATTTTTGCAAAACCATTGTTGAATTAGAAGAACCTAGCTACAAAAAATTAGACATTAATTTGATGCCATAAAGGATTTGAAGAAATTTATTTATTTAAGCATTTAACATCAGGTAAGAATACTTAGGAGAAATGACAAGTTTTTATAAATTTTACATAGTCATCGGATTTTTGTGTTAAATACTCAACTGGTGACATTGAGTATATAATTAAAATTTTTGATAGTTCAGACAACAATTGGAAAAATTTAATTAAAGTTCAGATTAAATTAATGGTGATAGTAATTGCCAACATAGTGATGTACACATGCAGTGGCGAAGCAAGAAATGTCAACAAGGGGGTGTGAAATTTTCATAGAGGTTCAGATCGATAATAATATCATTTGGATTAAATTTTACAGCAACACAAATTCTGTTATGTAATAGTATAAGTTTTAGATTTCTACCTTCTTATTATTCTAAAATTTAATTTTTTTTAGAGGTTTATAAAATCTCTTTGAGAAAATAATAATAATTTCTAAAATATAAATAAATTTATATATAAAAAATAAATTTACCATTACAATTCACAAAATTATATTAAATATAATTAATAATATTTAGTCTATTTCAACATTACAATGGAATAACACAAAAAAAGAGGAATATATTAAAATAATCTCAAATGTTTTCTAATTAATTTGTATTATGCTCAAATTAATAAATTAATTATCAAAAAAATCATAAAATTATATTCAAAATAAAGATGAAACTTAAGTAAAATTTAAAATCAATACATTAATAATGAAACACATAAAATATTATATAATTAAAATCATACATTATATTAATCGTATATTATAAAAATATTAGTATCAACCATTAATAGGCACTAAAATATGATTGTTTTATACCATATATCACAAAAAAATACAAACCACTAAATGAAAAATTATATAAATACATTATATGTTTTTGTACTTTTTCTTTATTGATTTTATGAGTTGTCTTCACCTACATCAATCACTAGCTTTATTTTATTTTATTTTATCCACTACGAGACCATTTTAACATTTTTTTCCTTATCTAAATAAAATTGTGTGCCCTAAAAAAATTTGTGTGATTTTATTTTATAAAATGGACACATAAGACACGATAAATATAAAATTTATTATCATACTTCTTATTTTATTAATTTTATACTTGTTCTTTTGATTATTTTTATAAAATCTTCTTTATCTAACAATGGACCGATGATTATAGTGATTTCATTCGTTTGTAGATTATTGGAGATAAATCATAAGTTTTGGATTTAGGGGAGGCGAAAGCCACAAAAATAATGTAATATCCGTAATTTTTATTTAATTAATTTCTAATTCGGGAATTGATTAATTAAGCTTTAATCTCTAAAAATTAAAAATAATAACTACGAATATCCGTTTGAGCTAAAATTTGGTTTGAAAGTGTAAAATATATTCCCGAGCTTATGGTTAAAATTTGGGATAAAACCGAGTTAAGAAAAATTTTTAATTTACAAAAAGGACTGGAGTGAAAACATAAAAACTTGATTCTGTATACCTAAATCCATCTACCAGGGACCCATTTGATCAAAAAATTCAAAAACAAATAACTTCTACAGTACCCAGATTCTCCCAAGACCGCCACTGTAGCACCTGAGAATCCCATCGTCGGCCACGACATTTTCGGCCACCATCATCACCGATTTTGGTGTCAAAATAACAAGCTCACCAAGATCTATCAACCCATACCAGAAATTTCACAAACCGTTGCCAGAGGAAGAAGCTCTAAGCTTCGAAAACTCCTAGACTGTCGGCCTTCGTGGTTCACGGCTTTCCGGTCATATTCAACGGCAATCAACCCCTCCATGTTGTAGATCATCAAAAATGGTTAAGATTGGTACTTGACCGCGACGTTGAAACTACCAGATTGATGGTGAACGGTGCTTCCTTTCTCCTCGGCTCCGATGACGTGTTTTACTTCGATCCGGACGTTTCAAGGGTGCTGGAGTCACGTGGAGCTAGGCAGAGGCTTGCTGGGGAGCTTGCGATGTCTTTGGTGAGTTCCAGCCCCTTAAACGACCTTCAGGCCGCCATCCATGGCGGCGGTTGAGCCACACGCGCCGCCATGGGCAGTGGCACTGGGACTCGACTTGGAAATGGGTGAAAATATTTTTAAAAATTCCCTAAAAATATTCCGAACAACTTTAATAAAGAACCGATAGGTAAATTATGTATGGTTTTTAAATTAAAAATCCCGGAAGTCGTTTAGCGGTATATGGAATTTCTCGATTTACGTGTTACGTGTCTAATTTGATTATTTGAATGTTTTATATGTTATAAGCATCTAATATATGTTATAATTAAGTAGAATTTGAATTGAATTGGATGAACTTAGTATCTGGATTAATTAAATTAATATTACGATTGTTTAGACCGTATAATGAAACTTTGGATTCTTGGACTGTTGAGGACTGATTGAACTTTAAATAAGTATATAATGATAGATAATAAATGGTGCGATAAGTTCAATAAATATATTAATACGAATAATGTTGGTTAGTGCCGTAATGGTTGTGTTTGGTAAGTCCGGGTATTTTAGTAGGCCCGGCAATTGGTTGTGGTTATAGAAGTGTCATTTTTATGCAGGATGGGCTCCACTTCGGTGGAGAGATGTCCATTTTACAGGGGAGATTCTACCAAATTTTCGGTAGAATTTTCTCGTAAAACATGATATCGGGTTTAACGAACTAAATGATATAAGGCGTTATAGTTATAGGCTGATGTTATATGTTTTGATCTCTAAATAGAAATCTAGATTTAATTAGGAATTAGGTTATGTTCTTTATCTAAATTATACT
>CANYLF012105796.1:0-14903 GCA_948193215.1 Bocquillonia castaneifolia
CAATTCAACCACAGAAACTTACTAAATCTCTTCACTACTGACCTAACCATGAGTTCTTCCTAAACCAGACTTCTATTTGCTTCTATATTGGTCCATATAGTGCTCCATCTCTAGCGTATATTTTTCCACCAATGTCCGCATTACCCCACATTGCCATTTCTTCATCGCATTCCTTCCGGCCTTTACCTCAAGGCCACTGAGTGTTCCAAGATAAGAAGTTCCTTTCTTAGAGAAAGGGACAAAAGTCTCATTTCACTACAAGAAATTCACTAATTTGTGATGGACGAGGCCGACACAAATCCCATTAATTTCATCATAAATTTCATACTAAGATAGAGTTTACGACGACCTTTATCCATGCGAAATATCATATCGTAGATTTTTTGCATCAACAAAATGTTGTTCATCGTAGATTTTGCAATAGATTTTGTGATGAAGCCATGTTGATCATAAAAATACCAAAAAAAAATAGAGACCAGATTTGTGACCCATTTTGCAACAGACGAGACCGTCGTAAAATATTTTGCCACGGACTAGTCCATCCCAAACTTGGTCGCAGATTTAAAAAAATTGTAAAATTTTTTGCATTTTACGTCGGTTGCTCAGGGTACTCCGTAAGTACGCCAAAGAACTTCTAGATGTGTTATCAGGAAAAGATTTTACAAAGGTTTTAAATTTGATTTGAAAGTTTTGATTGTTCCTAAAATAGTTTTGATTGATTCTGAAATGTTTTGAACTTAGAATTAGCCCCTCGGCCAACTTCTGATGTTCTTTATTCTCAATTCAGAGTTCAGATTGCGATTTTGTGAGGTTCAAGGCTTAGAAACGGGCCGCACATCTCTAGCTAGAGTTGTGCTCCTCTGGATCAGCCCAAGAACGAAGAATAGGCCTATTTCTGACAAGAAACTAGCCCGAATTAAATTTCTAAAGCCCGAAGCCCGATGGATCTAACTTTCCCACCACTCCAGGCCTGATTTGCATCAGATTTATGAATTAATGTTGATTTAAAGAGATTTGGAAAGTAATTTAATTGATTTTAAAATCTTGGAAGGTTTCCTTTTCAGAATAGAATCAAATCAGATCTTAAGAGTTATGGAAAGTAAATCAAGTTAATCATTAAAATCAAATATTCTTCAATTAAAATCATTTCCTTATCCATCCACACCCAAACATTATAAATAGGAACTCCTATTCATTCTTTCAACTCAGTCAGAACCATTCAGAACACACATTCTCTACACAACACATCTTCTGAATACAGAAAGATTCTCCCCTCTGGAGAACACTTCTCTCTAGACTTCTTTAGAGTTGTAGGATCTTCAAAGCTTGTTCTCTAGCTAAGCTCTAAAGAACTTAGAGTTTAGATCTCCTAGGAACACTAGAAATCTAATTCTAGTTATTTTTAGAAGATCAAACTAAGCTTTTTTAAGCTTTCTCATAGCTGTTCTGACAAAGTTCTGGCGAAGTTTTGAGGCATTCTTCAACAATACAGTGACCTTAAACCCTTAATCTGATAGGATAAGCACCCAAAATCCATGCATACATGATAATCATAAGCTTTCTTAACCTTTTTGTTATTTTGTTCTTGAATGTTCTTATGATGTTCTTATATGTTCTTGATGTGTTCTTGATGTTTTAAACATCCTAACTTGTTTTAATCTTTGTTTTGCATGTTTAATGATGTTATTAATGTTTATGGGAGGCTAGAATGCTAAATAATGATTGGAATTGATTAGGAGCCACCAAGAACCCGTCGGATCGTTCATCACGTTCTTCACCAAAAATTTTAGATTTAGGATTAGATCAATGTTCTAGGGTTAATCTTGATGTAATCTTTCATTGTTTGGTTGTTACAAACTGCCTTGTACCTCTCTAGATCATTTCGGATCAATCTTGCAGCTCTAAACTCATTTTTTACATTCTAGGATCCAACCAAGGAGCATAACCTAACCCAGAGGAGCATGGATCTTCCAGAGGTGCACAAGCCATCCAAGAAGCATATGCCTCTAGGCTGGAGTGTGCTCGTCTACCTAAAGGTGCTCAACAAGCCTTCAGGCCCATTCGATGATTCCTTATGATTTCGACCCAATCCGATGATTCTAGAAGGCCCAGAACGTGATAAAGCCTGCTCCAATCACTGTTTGTATCCCTAAACCTAATTTAGAATGCTTTCACTTCTCTGTGGTTGCTAGATGTATGATCTAGGTTTTCCATATTAGTAAATCACCAATAAATGCTTGGTTTGTACAAAAATGGATAAAATCAATCAAAGATTTGGTAATTAATAAATTAAATTAATCTCCTTGCATGTTCTAGACTTAGGATCAAATAAAAGCAACCTAGAAAGATTTGATTAGGTTAGTAGCTAACTAGATCACCTTAGAGGATTCAATTATCCTTTACCTCCATTCTTCAAGGGCTATTAAAGGTTTCTATTCTCCTTTACCTCCATTCTTAAGGGTGTATGTATATTGCATATGATGGGTCATATTTATCATCTTGTATATGTGATTTACCACTTTCCAGCATGCTATTGGGTGTTACCACTTTCCTTATATATATATTGTTGCTTGATAGGGAATAGTATGATGTTAGAATAAACATTAAGGTACATTCAAAATCTAAGGAAGTCTTATGCCGAACTCAGATCTCTAGGTGATCACATTTAGCTTCCTTAGGGAATTCAACATCATATCAATGGAAAAGTAGGTCTTGATTAATAAGTCAAGTGGAGACTTCCTTGCTCTATTACACAAATATTATCCCTACCTTAAATTGTTCCAGCCCGAGGTCGTTTAAATACTTGGATTGGCCTGGTGTTTAGCCCATGATTTAGGATCGTTACGCACCTCATGTCCATAGTGGCAACTCCTTTGGGGATTTCGAGCATACGATTTCGTGTGGATTTGTACCTTTTTATGCTTTCATTGTCTATTCTTGCATTGCATACTTACACAATACCTGATAGCCCCCGGTACTATTAGTGCATTGCCCAAAAGTTCCACTTATTCTGCGGGTCTTGTACCTAGCTTTACCACTCATGATTGAGATGACTTCCTTGTCGCTTGAACCCTTGAGTGGGGATGACGGTTAAAGGAAGTTTACTTGCATGGGAGCCTTAAACCTCTTCAACCAGACAAAGCCCACATATAGTTGACTCAGCTATTTCCTCTAGGACAATCGAAATGATGCTTGTTGTTTGTTGCCATGAATGTTTATTGTGAAAAAGCCTAAAGAACGAGGCTGAATCCTATACCAACTATATGTTCAAAACCGTCTAGGAAAAAACTTTAGCCGTTTTTACAGTGAAGCCTACCCCATCTTGGATAAAGACTTTACCAACTTTGAATAAAGCCTATGCAAAGCTCCAGCCATTTTTAGGGTGAAGCTAAGCCCATTTTGAGGCCGAAGCTCTATCCAAATAAAAACTATGCCTATGCCAAGCTCTAGCTGTTTTAAGGTAAAGTCCATCCCATTTTAGATGAAGCTTTACCCATGTGAAAACCAAGCCTAAGTTATGACAAAGACCAGTCCATTTTAGGTGAAACTTTACCAACTTAGCCCTTGCGAAGCACTGGCCATTTTTAAGGTAAAGCTAAGCCCATTATTAGGGCAAAGCTCTGCCTAATTAAAAACAATTCCTATGCTAAGCTTTGGTTGTTTCCAAGGTAAAAGTCCAACCCATTTTGGATAAAGCTCTGCCATTTTTGCAATGAAACCCAGCCCGTCTTTGGATGAAACCTTACCAAATTAGAATGAAAGCCTATGCGAAGCTCTAGACATTTTTAGGGTAAAGCTAAGCCCATTTTAAGAATGAAGCTATGCCCAAATAAAAGTAACTCCTATGCTAAGCCTCAGCCCATTTCTGAGGGAATGTCCAAATCATTTAGAGGTGAAGCTCTGTCCATTTAAATGCCTATGATGTAGTTTTGAAACATGTAGTGGGTCTACCTGTGTTGGACCGGAAGTTTTTGCAAGCCCGTTTGCTTTAAACATTGTTGTTTGGTTTGGATGTTGAGAGCTATACACACACACACACACACACACACACACACATACACGTGCATCCCTTGTTGATGTAAAGGCCTAAAGCCAAAAATCCTAGGAAAAGTGACTCACCTAATCTTCAACGTGTATGGGAGTAATAAGGTTGGAAGTTTTACCCTCTAGACCAGCTGGAGGGTAGTATTTGTGATTCATAACTAACAGTTTCCTTATTTTCTTTATCATGCATTTGCATCTCATGCATCTTGCATTCAAAACATGCCATACTAACCCTTCATTTTACAGGCTTAGTTGATCCTTATAAACCCTAAAATCATGGCAGATCAGGTTTTTATCAACAATGTTGCCTGAGAGATGATGGGTCAGATCTAAGAGTTGGTCAAAAATGAAGTCCGAATAGCATTGGCCAAGAATCTAGACAAAAGTGACCACCATGGATTTACTCTTGAAGGAGATATGGTGAAAATATGCTCTGGTCCCTTTTACTTTTGGAGAGATGTTCTGAATATTGATCAACCATTGTCTCAAACCTTTGAATACTTGATATATTGGGGATTAATCAAACCTGTCAAAGGTAAGGGACCAGCAAACCCATATTGGCCTAATTTTGTACCAAATACCTTCTGTAAGTTACACCAAATAGAAGGGCATTGTACCGACATCTATCACCAGCTCAAAACGGAGCTCATAGGCCTGATCAGGGAAGGAAAGGTGATAAAAACAAGAGATAAGAAGTATAGCTATATAGGCCCCATACCAGAATAAGATCAGGGGCAAACCATCCAAAAGAGTGACCCTAAGAAGAATCCCTTGATCGATATTGAGTGGTGTCCTCTAGATGTGTTTCATGAACTGGTTGAGCATGAGCTGTTGGAACCAATACGTATATCACAAGATCTAAAGTTCACTAATTTTCTCCCTTTCAAATATTGTGAATTTCATCAGTTTTGTGGACACTTTATCAGTGGCTACCCCCATTTCAAGGATGTGGTTAACAAGCTTATATTTGATGGCAAGATAGCCATCTCAGCTAAGGGAAAGAAAGAGTACTTAAAGTCAAAAGTGAAGAAGTTGCCACCTCTCCAAACGATGGACATCCACATAGATACTATGACTGTCACCTCCCAGATCTTTGCTACTTTGAGGTTCTATGGTTTGATAGAGTCACTGTCTGAACTGTTGGATCAAAATGGTCCGGGGTATCGCTATCTTGAATACTGCAAATATCATGAATCTTATGGCCATCACATTAGCCATTGCTTAGAGCTTAGAAAGGCCTATGAGAACCTGATTCAAGAAGGAGCACGACTTAAGCTTGAGAATGAGAATGTAGGGATTAAACGAAGAATAGGATAAGATCAAGGAAGCCATAGGTGGACCCAATGATCAATCACTAAAGATGAAGCTGAATAACTAGACGGAACATGGGGTGTCATTTGATACTAAAGAAACCATCTAGTTGATAGACTAAATGCTGAAACATCATAAGGAAGAACTGCCATACATCACCAAGCATATTGAAGTCTAGAAGAAACGCAAGGCCTAGACTTCCACCGCCGCTACTTTATCTATCTAGTTATTTTGTTGACTTCTTTTCTTTTTAGCCCTAGAACCTTTTATTTCCAACTTTAAATTAATAAAATTCTCTAATAAAATACATAGCTTGTTTCATTTATACTTGTGTGATATTGATTCTGATGGCACTTTGCATTTTATTGATCATTTCATAAGCATTTTTGACATAAACTCTATACATGTTAATACATTTAATCTCGGCACAAAAGAAACCCCAAAGGAAATATTGATTGCATCTGATGTTGCTACTGATGAGAGAGAGAAATTTGAAAAAACATTAAAAAGAGAGAGATAGTATTTGCCTAATCCTATGATGACATGCTTGGGATTGACGAAAAGATAGCTGAGCACCATATTCCTACTGACTCAAATATGAAGCTAGTGAAGCAGAAGTTAAGAAGGTTAAGACTAGAATGGGCCAAACTAATAAAAGAAGAAGTTGTGAAACAGATCAAAGCACGGTTCTTACAAGTGGTATAGAACCATGAAAGGATGGCAAACATTGTTCTAGTCCCTAAGAAAGATGGCCAGGTTAGGATGTGTGTAGATTACTAGGACTTAAGCAAAGCTTCACCAAAGGATGACTTTCCACTGCCTCATATAGATGTTCTGGTAGATAATGCAGCTGCAAGTACAATGTACTCCTTCATGAATGGATTTGTTGGGTATAATCAAATCATGATGGCTTTGATTGACAAGATGAAAACTACCTTAATCACAGAATGGGAGGTATACTACTACAAGGTGATGCCGTTTAGGCTAAGAAATGCAGGGGCAACTTATCAGAGAAAGGCTACTACCCTGTTCCATGACATGATGCATAAGGAAGTGGAATTGTATGTAGATAATATGATGGTAAAATCAACCACCCGTAAAGAACATTTTGAGGCTCTAGATAAGTTCATTGCTAGAGTCGAGAGGTACAATTTAAGACTGAATCCGAAGAAGTGCATTTTTGGGGTCACATCTGGAAAACTGTTGGCATATATAGTTAACCAGAGAGGAATAGAAGTGGAACCAAACAAACTCAAAGTAATTCAAGAAATGTCAGAGCCAAAGACAAAAAGAAATAAGAGATTTCCTTGGAAATGTCCAGTACATCAGTTGGTTTATTTCTAAGCTAACAACTATCTACGACCTGATCTTTAAACTATTAAGAAAAAAATCAACCAAAAAAGTGGAATGAATAATGCCATGAGGCCTTCCTAACAATTAAAATGTATTTGATGACTCCACCTGTCCTTCGTCCACCAAAGGCAGGAAGGCCCTTAACATTGTATCTTGCATTAAAAGATAAAGCAATTAGTACCATGATGGCCCAAGCGGGTGAGAGCGAAGTTGAGCATGCGGTGTACTATTTGAGCAAGTTGCTGCCTTATGAGTCCAAATATGACTTGGTACAAAAAACATGCTTAGCTGTGATCTGGGAAACCAGGAAACTCCAACACTATTTCTAGTTATACCAAGTCCAGGCAGTAACAAAAGTGAATCCTCTAAGACATTTATTTGAAGCACCGGTACTAATTGGGAAATTAGCTAAATGGTTGGTCCTCCTCATTAAGTTTGAGATTCAATATGTGACCAAGAAGGTGATCAACGGTAGAGAAGTGGCTGAATTCCTAGCATTGAACCCAACTGAAGAACAAGAGTCTTAGGAGTTTGACTTCTCGGATGAGAGCCTGAAATTGATTTAAGTACAAGGGTGGAGGTTGTACTTTGACGGAGTAATGAACAATAAAGGAGCCGAAATTGGTGTAGTCTTGATTACTCCTGAAGGAGGAAACATTCTATTGGCCGAAAGACTTAACTTTTGGGCCACGAACAACATGGCGGAGTATAAAGCCAGTATCTTTAGGCAAGAGGCAGCAGTTGTGGCTGGTGCAACAAAAATAGCAGTATGTGGGGATTCAATGCTGATAATCTGTCAAGCCACTAAAGAATGGGAAGTTGGATGAAGACTTTAGTGACAGTCAGAACTAGAATGCCTTGCTACCAAGGAGAAAGAGTGATGATGGTATACAGGCAAATTGAAAAGTCGTGGAGCTATAATATGTGGAAGTTCATTGACAAGAGGGAATACCCCCCCCCCCAGAGGCAACTGGAAAACAAAACCATGGTCTGAGAATGCAGTCTAGAAATTATACAAGTCCTGATGGTGCCCTTTATAGATGAGCATTCATATGACTCTTGCTTAGATGTCTCACTAAGGAAGAATGGGCAGACGTGATGAAGGAAGTGCATGCTGGAACTTGTGGACCTTACATGATTAGATTATGTGCTATCACGAAAAATTCAGAGACTAGGGTACTACTGGGATTCCATGGATCGAAAATTTATTAAGTTTGTTAGAACATTCCATGAATGTCAGTTACATAGAGATAAGATCCATTTACCGCCATCAGAGTTAAATAACTTCTCTTTACCTTGGTCATTTTTAGCCTGGGGGATGGACATTATTGGTAAGATAAGGCCAAAGGCGTCAAATGGACATAAATACATCATTGTGGCAGTTGAATACTTTCATATTTCATTTGATGGTCAGAGGCGAATTGAAAGCTAAACAGTGGTAATTCTAAAGATTCACTACTGCCGAACTTATTCTAATTCCAAGATCTCGGATCGAATTGGTATTGATCTTGAGGTATATTGAGGCAGTATCTTTACCAACAGTGGCAGCCTAGAGCATAGCAGAGCTTATTGATCAGAAGTTGGTTCACAGATTTGGGTTGCCATACCACAGAGTCTCTGATAATGGGGTACAGTTCAAGGGGGCAGTAGCTGAGTTGTTCCAAGAAATAGGGATCGAGCATCACAAGTCATCTCTTTACAGACTACAAGTTAACAGGGCAGTAGAACTAGTAAACAAGACCATCAAGAAGATGTTGTCTAATATGGTGAAGACTTACAAGGACTAGGCATCCAAATTACTTATGTTCTTATGGGGTATAATACAACTATGAGAAGTGCTACCGGAATGACGCCTTATTCTTTGGTGTTTGGGGGCGAACCTGTCTTATAAGTAGAGATGCAGGTGAGATTAATAAGGGTTACACTAGAAGCTGGGATCCAAGAAACTCAATGTGCTAAAGCCAGATATCAAAAGTTATTATCCCTTGAGGAAAAAAGGATATAAGCTCTATATCACACTCAGATCTATTAGCAGCGGATTGAGCTTTCAATAAAGGAGTTAACCTAGGCCGATTAAGGAAGAAGATTTGGTTCTGAAATAGGCTAGGCCCATTCATTTTGATCCAAGGGGTAAATTCAAGCCCAGTTGGGATGACCCATATCTGGTTAAGAAGATTCTACCAAAGGGTGTCATGAAGCTATCTGATTTGGAAGGCAACGAGTTCACAAAGCCCATTAACTTGGATAGGCTGAAGAAATACTATCTCTAGAAAAAGAAAGAAATAATAAGAAATAATAAATAATAAAATCATGCTGGGGAGAAAACTTGAAAGGGTTGTCCAGGCAAAAGTTAGGGAGCTTAGCAAAAGGAGAGTGTAAATATAATCATTCATAAAACCCGAGAAAGGGATGGTTGATAATAGTAGTAACATTATATGCCATTAATAAAGTTCTCTTTTGTGAAATTATGAAATGCATAAAGTTTTTACTAGAGTTTGTATAAAAACTTATTTATGATTTGATCAATGACCTTACATAAAGTGAGAAAGGAAAAATACGTCAATCAAGTGCATGTGAAACAGTAAGGAGACCTATTGTAGTTTTCTTTTCTTTTCTTCTTTTCCCCTTCAACCAACTTGTCAACCCTCTTACGTTTCTCAAAAGTACTCATGTCAATCTTCTGTAATTTCTCCCAAGCCTTGTGTTCATCCGTTGTCACCATATCTACATCATACATCATCTCCCTTTCTACCTTTCTCTTCACCCATTCTGTAGCAACCTTAGCCAAGAAAGCAGCAATGAGTGGTCCTAGGCCAAAATGAGTAGGAAAGCTCAGAATAGTCTGTCCAAAGCTATATTGGTAGCACAACCTGGAAGGAGAATAGAAAGTGGCCCTATGTAGGCACGGAATGGGCACACAGCCGCCATAGAGCTCGACAGTGACATGATCAAGTCTCCACAATGGGTAGAACCAAGTGATATCCTCATTCTTGAGTTTGGACATGTATGATCTCCACATATCTTGATTCATCTTTGTATCATCACCCAGTTCATGATGAAAAAAATGGGGTTTTAGAGAAAAAGCGAGGCCTATTTAAAAATTTACTTTCAACAACGTCAACAACACCACAAAAAAGGAAAATATGGCTTTAATAGCATCATGGTATAACCTAACCGTTGAGGTGAGTTCAAAATCTAAAAGATCGAATAGAAAGAGAAATAAACAAATAAATTCCTAATGAATTCTCAAGAATGGTCATCGACATAGCACAAATATTGAAAGGCCTTAATGTTGAACTATTGACCAAACTTGTTTGGATGGGTGTTCACCCTAAAGTGTTCTTGAACTTTGTACATACATCCCTAAGTAAGTTAGTGCAACATGGCATGCTTTTACAACTAGTGAAGAGAGATTTTGAATTTTAGTTTGAAGCACAAAAGTAAGCTTTTGTAAGCTCCTTTGGAATCCCACCCCTGGTCTACGCCTTAAGTTAGTGGTTCGGTCTTCTCTATGATTGAAGTTGCTCGAGAGATCGTATTCTAGTATGTAGGTTAATCCTCTGTAAAGCACTCCTGTCCAAGACCAATTACCACTCGTAAAGGGTCTAGAAGCTTCACCTCCAATCTTTGCTATCCATTCTAGTGTGCCTGTGAGAAGGTCGGCACTTATTTCATATAGGATGCAACTACACTGCTTGAGAGGTCTAGTAATTGGTCTCAAAAGCAAGATGGGGAGTTTATTCGCTATTTTCCAGGGTGTTCCTATACGAGCATTCTGTTGCAGAGCAAGTTGGAATCTCACTAAGAGTCTCATAGCTGTGCTTTCCCCAATAGAAGTCTTCATGCCAGCCGAGGGAATCTAGAGTACCCCTTCTTGTTATAAGTGTTGTTGACGGAATGCTTGAACTTTGTGCACCTATTGCATAAAAAGGCTAGTTTCCATTTTGCTTTAAGTGAAAGAGTGAGTTCAAGAAAATCGAGCAATGGATTTTAGAAGAATTCAACTTTGAATGGCACGACTCTTTCTATTTTTGCAATGGAAAGAGATTGATATCTAATAGCAGTATCCATAAGTAAAAAAGAACATTTTCTGTATATTTCCCAACTTCTACCTAGCTCTAAAATAACTAGCTTTTGAGAGATAGAGACTGCGAGATTTCAAAGGGAAGCGTTAGCTTCACTAGTGTGCCAGATTGCTATTTTTATCCCGTTTAAGCTCGCTTTCTTCTCCTCTCAGCCATACATTTTTTATAGCTTCCGGCATAAACAAAAGAATTATGCCTTTTAATTAATTGATTGATTGTAATCTATCTTCATTCACATGTTTTATCTGTTTGACTCAGAAGCACGAATCGCACATTTTAGTCTCCGGTAAGAGAGATTCATACCTTAGTTAACCTTTTACCTTTTACCTTCTTTGAAAGATTCTGATATTCTTAATAACCATTTTAAGTTCTATCAGTTTTATAACAACTATCTTCAACATGCATGGACCTGGAATGAATATGCATGTCTTGTTTCTATGTTTAAGGTTTTCAAATTCCTATTCTTGAATAACTTAGGCTAGAGAGCCAGCCTGCTGATTTGTTCTGATAGATCAAAAGAGTAGTAATGGATAAAGAGGGAATCTACCAATAATAAGGGGAAATCTTCTCTTTTCTTTTCTATCTATTGATGATTTGACCCTATTGACTCAAGGTTAGACCAAAAATAGACTCATGTTCATAAGAAAATGAAACCTTTCTGTAGTGAGATGTAGGCTTCAATTATTTCGCAAGCCTTATTTTTTATTAAAGTAAATCTTTTGCTCCCTAATAAAGACCTAAAGAAATGGATAAAAAAAAAGGGGCTCATAGAAGCCAGTTAGGCTGATCGGTTGAATTCATTCATGGTTGTGAGTTTCTCACTTCAAAGCTATCTAGTAGAACTAGAAGCTTCCAACCATTCAATAGTAGATGAAACACAAGCAAGGGACATAAATGTTCTAACATATAGTAGAATCAAAGATTGAAAAGATTCATTGTCAAAATAGTAAAAAGATGGGCACCCATAGCCCTGAAAAAGAAAGATATAGATTTATACATGGAAAAGCAAATAGAGAGACTACAATATAGAACTAAATACGAACCAGTTAACAATGGTCAGAACCTCTATTAGTAAGTTTAGCCGACAAAAGTGGTAGGGACAAAAGACCATGGATCATAGATCATTATACGAACTTTATTTTGCCCAGAAAGAGAGGCCTGACCTTTGGGAAGTAAATGGAATCAAGGCTGACCCACTAGAAAGCTCACTTGAGAGGAACTATACCATCTCAAAGACCAAGACCATCGAATGCCCCTTTAACCTAGGAGCTTCTTCAATAGTTGTGGATTGAATTCATCTACATACTGATAATTCACCAAACCCAAGGTTCCCACTTTATTCTCAAACCTAGTCACTCGGTTGAGTGGCACTTCAGAAAAATTTTTATTTCGATGAGTTTGATCGGCTTTTTGATGTGTGCTTTCCTAACTCAGATTTCAACTAGGCACTTGCACATGCGATTAACGATTGTTAGATCGAATTTTGTCTTTTCCAAGGATCAAACTCTAACATCCTTTTTCACTAGCATAGCTATGCGCTGAAGTGGTTCACCTGACTTTAAGAAAAGTCATTGTACTGTTTATTCTATCAATTAACTTTTCCATACCAATTGTGAATGTGGAATTCAACCTTGAATATTAATACTTTAGGGGTTGTTCATGATCAACCTGTAATAAATCATGTTCATGATCAACCTGTAATAAATCATGTGTTTAGTGTTCGTGATTGTAAGCTGTTAATCCTGTAATTTTGATTGTTTTTATTGATTGATTTGGATTATGGGCTATGAAAGGTAAGTACCCTAATCTGTTTTTTCTATTATTAAATTTATATGTTTTTGTTTAAATCCTTCACAGGCTTTAACAAAATTATAAAGCCGAAAGCTCTTGACAGTGTTCTTGTGATGTCTCAACTACAAAATTACAACTTGTATAAGCCTCTGTAAATTTTAACAAAAACCTATGTGCAGCCTACTTTCATTTGTATAGAAACTTTTTTTTGACTTTGAGAGGACAGGACATATATAGTAAGATTAGAAAAAAAATTTTAATCGTATTATTTATATATTTGGATTGGCCTTAGCTTTTTCTAGGTTGAAACTTCCTCTTTCCTGTAAAGTTTTCTGATTCTTCCATAAAACCATTAGCTTCATTTCCTTCTTCTTTATGATCCTTCCTACTTATTATGTTTTTTCTCCACCTTGACCCTGGGGAGTATTGCTTGAAGTCCAACACTACCATATCTGCCAGCATACATTTTTTATATCAGAATTTTAACAAGAAAATAAATTATTGTGAGAAAATTCCAAAATTTGTGCTGATAGTTTCGAATAATTATAACTTAAAATAAATGTCTCTCTCAAAGCAGCAGGAACTGTCAGCTCTACCCTCTGAACTACAAGTTTAATTACAGAAAATGAAAAAGATAAGTACAAGTTACCAAACTGTCTGAATATTAAGAAATTTTTATTGCAAGATACCCATAAACATGAAAGGAACCTTGATAATAATTAGGAATTCATTTATTTTTATACCATTGCTAGCAACAATTGCATTAAGTATATGAAGAAAAAGTCATGAACTGATAACTTATCATTGAAGAACAACCTAAAATAGACACGTAATCATCTCATTTTTGAAGGAATAATGAACTTTGAGGAAATCCTCGAACTACACACACATACATGTCATTTTCATTTAGGGGGAAAAGAGATTTAAATCTTGGACTCTGAAGTTCATTATGAGTGTCCCAATTACTAGACTAAGCCTATGAAGATGAAATTTTCAAACTATTAGGACAGACTTAGTAAGGAGAGTATTTGGCTTTTATTTGAATTGTCTTTCTGTTGCTCTTTCCCTTGTTCATATACTTTATCGTGTTTATCCTCTATGCTTAATTATCTATGGTGTTTCTGAGTTGACAAAGGGGGAAAAATCTCTACGCTTGCTAGTGGAACCTTGGATTGCTTGAGATACACCTTTTAAACTTTTTTTTGGTAGGTTATAACCCCCCGGGTGTATCCGGGGCCCCATTTAACGATTGCCTCGACTAATCACCCGAGCAAGGGAATGGGAAATACCCTCTCCCAGTAGCTCTCATGGAAGCCCAAGCAGTGCAAGCGCTACTCAAACCCTCGACCTTGATGCTGCACAAGTTGGTCTTTGACCAATTGAGCTAGCTACCACTGGTAATAAATACACCTTTTAAACTTATTTTGAACTTAAAATGCAAATTAAGCATACTTGGTAAATTTTTCTAAAACGTGTGCTAAAACACTATCTAGCTTTTTATATTATTTTCCACATGCTATGATACTATTTTTATGATGCACAAGTTGAGGGGAAACAATACCAATCAACTCACACACTTAACCAAGTTTTTAAACCCTTTTAATGCCTTACATGTTTAATGGTTGTCAAACTCAAAAGGGGGGGATATTGTTAGCCATAGTGGCTTTCAATCAAACTTATTTTGAGCTTAACAACCTTTACTTGGTTCTAACTAAGTTTCTAATTATGTAGGTTGAGTTTCATAAAGAAAAGTCAAAGATTGAGACATGACTCATAATTCCCAGTCTCGACCAGGGAAATCACCCCCTCGACATTGTCAATCTTGAGCGCGATTCAGCAATCACGCCTAGGACTTGGAGGCCAAAAGTTCAACCTCATCAGTGAAGCTTCTGTAACTTAGATCACCCCCACGATGAGCATGTCACCCCTGCAACTTAAGATAACTAGCTTTTGAGACTATGTGGATCGCGATGGTGACAGGGCAGTCACTCCTGCGATCAAAGAAATAGAAAGGTCTCTTTCAAGCTTCTTCATAGATAGTTACATCGTGCTAGTAACCGATGAGATCGCTCCCGCAACCATCATGAAATGAATTGGATTCAAGAGCGTGTCGCACACACGACTACTCAATCACCCCCACTATCAAAGAAACAGAAAGCTCATTTACAAACACTCCTAAGGCAATTTCATCGCAACCGCGACCTCAGAGCTCGGGGGGGGGGGGGGGGGGGGGGGGGGGGGGGGGGGGGGGGGGGGGGGGGGGGGGGGGGGGGGGGGGGGGGGGGGGGGGGGGGGGGGGGGGGGGGGGGGGGGGGGGGG
>CANYLF012106203.1:0-11810 GCA_948193215.1 Bocquillonia castaneifolia
TTTTTTTAATATGCTGGAATTTTTTTTAATTTGCATTAATGATGTTAATTTGTAGGGAATTATTGTAAAATTTTTATTTCTATTTTTGAAATTTTATGTAATTTTTTTAAAATTTTATGGAATTTCTTTTATTTTCTTGAAATTTTTTTATTTATTTGGATAGATTCAAGTGTTATCCTAATAAAACACTTGGCTAATTAGTTAGACTTAAATTTGTGAAATAATATTAGCTTACGTGGATAGGTTTAAATACTAATTAAAACACTTAGTAATTGGTAAAGTTTGAAGATAATGAACTAAGAATGTGATTTGATAGTTTGAGAAAAGTTAAGAAATGTCGGAGAATTAAGTTTTGAAGAATAACAAAAAAAATAAGTTTGAGACTACATTAAGTCTGATTTTGGAGTAGCTTTTGGTATAGCTCAAGATATGGTATAAGGTCAAATTATATACGAAAGAAAATATATATGTCTCTATTTCCATGATCAAATTTTAAAATTCAGTTTGGAACATTATTTTTAGAGTTATGAATTTTTAAGTGAATTATGTTCATAATTGAATGCATAAGAGACCATGCATATGAGTCATGTTTGAAATGACACCAAAAATTATAGGAATGAAATTTTGAAATGAAAATTTATAAACATGTATATTTGGATGTGTAGTTTCGCATACAAAAGAAATTACATTTATTGATTGGGAGAAATAGATGTTCGAGTAAGATTTGCTCTTAAAATATGAACACTAAACAATTTTGATTTTTTTAGACATGAAGATGACAAAATTTCACAATGCTTGTTTCAGACATTTTGTAGAAATTGTTTCAGGGTGCCAAAAAAATCAAAAAAATTTAGAATTTTCTATCAAAAGTTATGTCAGTTCTAAGAGGAGCACGCTTATTGATAAGTGTCATCACAATTGTGGGTGAGCAAAAATGAAGAAAAAATTACAAAAAGATACACGAGCACCTCAACAAAATCTGCAATGATCATGGCTGATCACAACGATCGTGGGGCACCGTTAGATGACGATTTAAGGTTAAAACTAGTTATTTAAATGAGTAACAACTCTATTTTGTTTGCGAGGTTATATACACTCACCTTTTTGATATATTAATTGTGTTAGATTGAACTCGCTTGCTTGTTTGCATGTTTTCAGTATTTGCTTGATTTTTTTAGCATTAATTTCATTTAATTTGATTGTTAATATATTTAACTAATTGAATTGTTTCTATATTGAAATTGTAAGTTTTGAATTAAACTTAAAGTTTATTTTTTAGAACGATCAATTCACCCTCTTAGTTTCTATAGAAATTTCAAAAATAATTTGTCGTTGATTTAATAAGAAAAGTTTAAAAGTATTATACTTAAAATTATTTCTGATGTCTTTTTAGATCAATTATGATTGAGTTTATTTTACATGCTGATCTAACAATTTATCTTCTAATATTATTTATTGAATAATTAAATTATGATTGGTCTACTATATTTCTTTTACAAGTGCTAAAAAGTATACTATTTATTTAAGTTTATACATATTACAATTTATAAAATGTGATTGAAAATTGATTAAATTGTATGATATTTTTCAAAAATTATATGCACATTTTTTTACTAGGTAATTCCAGATTCTTTGGGCCTGACTAGTCCACTCTGTTGGATTTGTTTACAAGTTATCAATACATTTAAATTAGAAAATGAATATTAACTTATGCTTTTAAATAGGTTGGTCAGATTGGTTGGATCAATAGTATCAAGGACAAATCAACAACTATGTTTTCAAAGTCACAGCATTTCACCGGGCCAAAAAGGGGACCCACAAAAAGAATGACACCGTATAAAGAGAATACCTTATCAATTGGATGTCTTTATGCATCTAAATCTAATAACTAAATTCATCGAAAAACTCCCTTATACGTACTGAAAGTCTCTCCATAATTCAGTAAAGAGAAAGAAATGCGGGTTCCAGGATTAGTAGCAGTAGCTCTTATGGTAACAGAATTCAATGAAGTCGGCTTAAGCACTCTCATGAAAGCAGCTATGAGAAAAGGCATGAATGAATTTATCTATATGCTATATTCCAATGCTCTTGCTCTCTTTATCCTTATTCCCTCTTCTTTCATCTTTTACAGGTAACATAAGTCAACACTTTCTATTCAACTATGTGTATTTAGATCCGTCAATTTCATTGTAATTTACATATTTTTTTCCCCTTCAATATAATTGTTTCAGGAAATCAATAACTCATCCCCAGCTTACACTTCTCATCACCTTTAAAATATTCCTTTTGGGTCTTCTCAGGTTTTGTTATATGAATTTTTCTTTACTTTACTTAAATTTCATTTATCACATATTTTATCAATAAATACAAGATGGTTTTTGTTAATGATTATATATTTTTGTGTATATATAGTTTTTGTCTTCAAATTTTCATGAACACTGGAGTAAAGTATGCTTCTCCAACTTTGGCTGCGGCCATGATGGATCTTACACCAGCTTTCACTTTCTTGCTTGCTCTGATATCCAGGTGAGTCTTCACTCTTTAGCTCAGTTGGCCTGTTTGGTTCCACAGAATTCTGCATTCTTGTCCTGTCCTCATACTACAGGGTAACTAAGTTTTGGGGGTATTTTGGTACCACGTCCAATGCTTGTCGTTATTGAGAAAAAAAAGTTGTCCTTTTTTTATCGGGTAGTGAAGAAACGGAAATTAAAAGTAAATAAATAAAAACCTTAATTTTTTTATTTTATAATTGCTCAATCGAGTGAGTTCAATTTGTAATTACACAATTTTCATATGGTTCTAATGATTAAACTTTCAATTTCTAGGTGTAAACCTTACAAGTTCAAGTGATTCTTACTATTTGAATCACACCCCATGACTAAAAAGGTTATTTTTTAAAAAAACTAAATATCCTCTTTTGATGGGACATTATTGGGTGCATCTAATTCGTTACATAAGATTATACACTCATCATTGAATATGTGACACGTGTTGTAATTATACAGTATTTTAGAAAATACACTTTTTTTAAAAAATAATATTAAAACCAATACACATGAAATTTGAAAAAAAAATTACAATCATATGCCACATGTGTAGATGTATAGATACCTAATGAAGATAAACAAAAAAAGGAGACTTGCACTAGAAAGAAATAAATTATGTACATTGAATATTAAATTTAATAACAACAATATATACTTATAAAAAAAATAAAATATATACTTGTTTGAATCACAGTTATTCTTTCTGTAATTTACAACTCTTGAATGCAGTTGTATATAATACATTTTTGAATGATCTCAATTATTTTTAATTGAAACAATCAATAACATGTCAAAAAAAGAGACAAAAATGAAAGTATAAGGTTTAATAAAGAAAATATTAAAAAATATGGTAATTTTGTTATGAAGTTGAAAGTAAACGCAAAAAAACTAAAGAATTCGTCAAAATATTGGATTTTTTTTATTATAATTAAGCCAATTATAAAACTTAATTAGTGGATCCAGAAAAACATTATTTAAAAAAAATATCTTCTTACGATGAGGTTGAAATAAATATTTATCATGACGAGATGCCATTCTCATGTGGGGCTTTGAATTGACATCCTAACCAACCGATGTTTATGAGAAATTGTTGAAATTTTGCATTTAAAATATGATTTCATGTAAATTAGCGATGTGATGTAAGTAACAAATCCAATTTTAACACACGTTCATGAATGTACAAGCGAAGAAAAAAAATTTATTACTGTAATACTAAAATGCGAAGATGGAATATATATTCATAAAATTAAAAATTGTCTGTTCAACATATAATAGTATACGTATTTGTAGTTCTATTGTACTCCATTTCGCATCATCCATATTCACTAAACTATTCAAAAGAAAATAAATAAATAAATGACTATATGATAAATTGATACTCTTAGTGTAGAAAAATAAAATGATGAAGAGTATTAATATACAAATGAGACGCTAATTTATATGTTTTTTTTTTTTAAATCAATACTGATATGTTAACAACAAAGTAATTATACAAGGCTAATAAATTCTCATTCAAAAAATAAACATATACTTTTAAAAAATGTATGCTCAAAACTTGTTTGGTGTAAATAAATTTCATAAATTTTATAGAATTTATTTGAAATTCCAACCTTTTTATGTTTATTTTATTTGAAAGTTCATTTGAAATTCTAATTCTTAAATTCCATATAATTGATTATAACTAAACAAAATTCCAACAAATTTGATGGAATTTGCAAATGAACATTAAGTAATAGGGAATAAAATTTTAAAAATACCTATGAATCCTATATTTTTTTATGTCAAATATAAAAATTCATTTGCAAATGAATTCTACATGAAATTCATTTCCAAATAAATTCTATTTTCTTATAGGAATTGAACCAAACAAAGTCTTAGTTACCGGCTAAAATAATCATAACTTTAAAATAATTTCTAAAATACCACCGAGCTTGTGGCCCAGCGGCACAGAGTGCTGTCTTGGGTTTCCTGAGGTCAGGTCCGACCCTGGCTGGGAGCAAGTCTTGGTGGTACTCCCAAGAAGCTGTGGGTACAGGCTTACAGGCCCGCAGTGGATCCCATGAGGGCTCACGGTGGGGGAGGGCAGTGGATTAGTCTGGTCAACCATTAAACGGGGGCTGGGATACCACTGTTAAGTGTATCACCAAATATAAAAAAAAAATTTCTAAAATGTTATTCAGATTAATCATGATAAAGATTTTTTGCTTATAAGTTTTTCTTATAAAATTATCTATAATAATTAATAAATGTGAACTCTTATTATATTTTCATGATTATCTTATATTAGAACAATGAATATGCACCGATGAGATTTTGAACTAACATATACAAAATTTTCTATAAGTAAACAATTTTGCATCTAAACAATGATTATGAGCTAATCATTTAATGATGGTTTCAGAATGGAAAAATTGGACTGCAAATTACGAAGTAGCCAAGCGAAGTCTGTCGGCACCATAGTGTCAGTAGCAGGAGCCTTAATTATTTCCTTGTACAAAGGCCAACCAATTACAAGTCTTCCATCAGAAAGTAGCTGGCTTCACAGCCCCTTACAATTGATCTCATCAAACTGGGTCATTGGAGGAATTTCCTGTGCAATTGGTGCATCCTGCTTAGCTCTATTGTACATTGTTCAGGTACCTTAATTATATGATCAAATTTTTCTGTTGCATAACTAATCAGACTTACGTATCAATTTTACTACATCAACTTATAGCTGGTGGTCAATTTACCCAAAAATGAACTTTATAATCAATATTTTTTGTCAATTTACCCTAATTGTTAAAATTAATAAGCATTTTTACATATGAATTTAAAGGGCTGTATAAGCAACAAAATTGGACTAAATTGACCAAATTTAACAAGTTTAGGGGTAAATTGATGGTAAATTTAATTTTGGGGTAAATTGACTATCAGTTATAAGTTGATGTAGTAAATTGATACTTAAGTCTAATTAATTAGCATCTAAAATCAGTTGAATACATGTATTTTTATGTGCAGACATGGATTCTAAAGGACTACCCAGCAGAATTGATGATAACATGCATAGCTTGCTTCTTTGCAACAGTCTTATCTGCTGGAGCATCTTTAATTATAGTGAAAGATATAAATTCCTGGATACTTAAGCCTGATGTTGGGTTGATAGCCATTGTTTGCACTGTAAGTATATTAAAGAGATCATTATTGTTAAATATACTGTTTTGGTATTTATCAAAAAAAAAAAAAAAAACTATTTTGGTTTAATTTTCGTTAAATTTTGCAGGCGATATTTGCTGTGGCAATTCGAAGTGTAGTTCATACTTGGGCATGTCGCAAAAAAGGACCTGTTTACACTGCCATGTTTAAGCCACTTGGGATGATTTTCGCAACGATCTTAGGGGTTACATTTCTTGGTGATACTCTTTACATTGGAAGGTATTGTTCTCTACATAAAAATACATCATGTAAAAAATTGGGAAAGGAATTATTATTATTTTTTTTTTTGCACATTCATTACTTCATTATTATTTGTATCTTTTTTTTTTGGAAGATTAGGTAGAAAAAGGCATTTATATGATTCAATTTTATATTTCTGCAGTGTTCTGGGAGGAATTATAATTTGCCTTGGATTTTATACTGTGATATGGGGAAAATCCCAAGAGGAAAAGATGGCTGAAGATGCGAGAGAGTTTAATTTTGAGTCATCATCCTCTCCTGACGTCCCTCTACTGAGAGACAAAAGTCTGAATGTGTAGAGTGTTCTTGACATCTTGCTCCTAATGGTATCTTTTTTTTTTTTTTTTTGAGAGCAGTGTACATAATGACATACGACACTAGCTTAAACAAAATTAAGACGAAATGTTACTTAAAGACATTTTAATTATCACCAAATATTTCGATAAGATGGTAAGGATCTCTTCATGCTTAACTAGAGGTCTCAAGTTTGAGTCCTAAGTATATGGTAGTGTTAGATATTTGGTAGGTAGAGCTTTACCACGTCTTACCTACTCGAATTGGGATTAGTTCAATAAACTTGGTACATTAGGTGCTGTAAAAAAAAAAGAAAAAAAGAGAGAAAAAGGAGACTTGAAACAAGAGTCGCATAACCTTCCAAGTCATCATGTTATATGTTTAACTTGAATTTTTCTTAACCCATTTTACAATCCCAAAAGGCATTATGCATTGTCTATTATCTCCACTTGCGTAGCAAGCAAACTTGCCGTGCACATTATGTATAAACTTGGCTGCCAATTTGACAACTCTTTCGCTTGGTTACCAAGCTTATTCATGTCTATAAATAAGTTGAAGATGAGTTTTAGTTTGTGTACTTCATTTGAGCTTTTGAGTGTTTTGAGAGCAGCTTTATTTTGTGCGTTTGAGCTTATGATGGGTTTAATGCTTTTGGATGTTGAGTCTTTCTATCAGGTAAAAAATTCATTTTAATTCATTCAGTTTATTTTTGTACAATTTGAGAGATAGACACTATTTAGATATTTTGGGCTTTCAGATTTTTGAGTGTTATTCTTCACATATTTTGCAGTCCTCATATTTGTTAGTGGATTTTGTTTCTCCTTCGCCCGTAAACGTGAACTTATGTCGAACCACATTAATTTTTGATGTGTCTATTATTTTCTCTATTTTGACACCTCCATTTTATTTTTGTCTCTGCTTATGTCCGGTCAATATTATTATTTTTTTCGCAACACATCACCCCTCCAATTTAAGCTGAGTTAAGTTCTTCAATGACAACTCTTAATCTTTCAGTTGAAAATTTAAAGACCTATAGATATTACACAAATAGGTACTTATGTGTTGATAAACTTAATGTTTTATCTAATAATAATATTAAAGCAATTTTTCAAGGGAAGAAGAGCTTGAATAATCAAAAGCCATTAGTCGAAGCTTTAATAAATTTAAAAGGCCAATGAATGATCAAAATGAAGAAATCACATTTGGAAAATCAAAAGCAAGGAGGAAAATTTTCAATGATCATTTCTTCCAATAAGGTAAAACGCTATATGCACTATCATCATCTTTTGAATTCAAAAACGAAAAGCATTGTTCCATTTCAAAAAGACAAGCAAGCAAATTTAAGTGCCAAAAACACTATAAAGTTATGCACCAGAATTCTAAAGCAAACAACCCAATATTTTAAGGGAATTCTGCTAATTAATCGGCATTTCAAAAGTAGGATTCTCCATCATAATTCAAAAGGAGGTTTTCCAAGTATGTACCTAATTCTTCTTTAAATTCAATAAATTTAAACATTGAAAAACATTATAAAAACCTTGCACCTAAATTTCAAAGGAGGCAACTTATGTGTATCATTCAATTCATTCTCTTATGAATTCATTGTAACAAGTACCAGAATAAACTCAAGTTTGGTGACCCGTGGAAAAATTAATGGTGTCGACTCAAAAGTAAAAAGGAAAAAAGAAAAAGAAAAGAAAGGGAGCAAAGGAAAGGACAATCTAAAAAAAAATAGTAAGAGTTATTCAATGTAAAACTTTTGGAAAATATAAAGGAAATATTAGAAAAATAAAAATATCTTTGTGGCATATCAAAATCAATAGATGAAATTAAAGAAATTCAAAAGAAAATGACTTTCACCAACACAAAAATTGAAGAAGTTAATAAAAAAGTATAAAGTGTTAAAGAATTTACCCAAAAGTTTAAGCTGTTAGGTGAGGCCCTAAGAATGGTTTTATTACTCTAGCATACCCCCCTTGACAACGATCCACAAATGTCTGGATAATTATAGTAATAAATTCAGAGTACGAAATCGATCCATGAGAATAATCGTATGAAAACCAACTTTTCCATTAAAATCACAATAACAATAAAAATAAAAATGAATAATCTTGATTGATTTTGAAATCTTTTAAAAACTAAATTAAAAGCAATCAAATAAATTCAATAATAATTAAAAGCAAATTAAATTAATGAACAAACTCAATAAAAACTGGTACTAGAGTTCATGATTTTCATCTAGAGGGGTAACTCAATTATCAATCAAAATTCATTTAAGCAAGACATTACAAAATTATTTCAATCCTCTGTCAAGGTATAAATGTTGGGAAAATTAATAAATTGACCCGATCACAAGCGGCGCAGCGAAGGTAGAATAAATATTTATTTGTGAAAAATAAAAATAAATGGAGGCGTCAAAATAGAGAAAATAATAGAGACACAAAATTTAACGTGGTTTGGCGAAAGCTTACGTCCACGGGCAGAGAAAATAAAATCCACTAACAAATATGAGGAGAATAAAAAATGTGGAGAATAACCTCACAACCCAAAACCCAAAAACAATTAAATGGTGTTTTATCCCTAAAATTGTACAAAATAGACTGAATAGACTAAACTGAATTTTGCACCTATTAGAGAGATTAAACACCCAAAAGCATCACACCCACACAACTCACACCCACACAAAAATTTCTTAATTACTTTCACAAAACACACAAAGCTCAAAATGAAGCACACAAAAAATAGCCATTTGATTTGCTTCTTTTATAGGCCAAAAAAAAAATTAATGCACCTATCAAGGCAACAATTTTACCTTCATTATTGTTTCACAATTTTCAATTTTTGCCTATACTATTTTTCATATTTGGCTGCCCTCATGTGCTCTTGATTGAAAATTTTTACACTTATATATATTTTTTCTTTTCATTCACATGGGCATGGCCTAAAATTTTGAAAAAAAAATCAAATTAATACAACAATTCTTCACATTGATTTGAATTTTCACAAATTCACAAAACTCCTCCTTAATGACAAATCATTTTCCAAATCCAAGAGAGCAACACAAATTTCAAATGGTATAGTCATGGAAATATCAAACCAATTATATGTAATATTTACTGTAAAAAATACTACATTAGCAGTTGGTACCCCAAACACCATTAGCATGAAATACTTTTGAATTCACCATAAAAGAAGACAATGTAGCAGTTGCACCTATAATGACAGAATTTCTAAATCTCGTTTAAATGGCTGACTTGACGAGCTGACGTCACAAATATGGCACCAAAAAAATCTCCATCACCACCAACAAAACAAAATCCACCAATTTTCAAAAATGGACAAAGAGATGGCATTCAAAGATATTTCTGAAATATGTCTAAGAACAATAAAAGTGAAACTCAGCACCATCAAGTGTTTAATTTTGACTGAACTGATGCCAACAATTTTATAAGGTTGACCGTTGATCATAAATACAGCTCTACCTTCAAAGAATTCATAAGTGGAAAACCAATCTCCATCGAGATAAAAAAAATATGGACAACCAGATTTTGGAATCCAACCTTGCCTCGACGAAGCCTTTCCTTCAGTCATAAAAATTCACTTCCAGACTCATCTCCAATAAAATTGGCTTTATTAGGTTCCTCCTTATGCTGCTGTTTATTTTTCAACTTAAAACAATCAACCTTAATGTGCACTTTCTTCTTACAATAATTACAAGTTAAATTTTTATGCCTGGAATTGCTACCAAAATCTCTCCAACTAGCACCTATATAAACCATTACACCATCACATGGGTTCTAGTAATTGCTATGAACAAACTCCTTATCCATAAGCTACTTTATGAAAAGAGCTTCTTTTACCTCCCCCACAGAAAGAGTCTCTTTATTGAGAACTAAAAAATCTCTAAAATGATTATAAGAAGTAGGTAAAGAACGGAGTAACATAATAGCCAAATCTTCTCCATCATACTTAACATTCATATTTTCCAAGTCCATCAAAATGGTTGTAAACACATTAAGGTGTGATTTCAAAGTTGTACCTTCTGCCATATTAAGCATGTGCATTCAGTGCTTTACCACAAGCTTGCAGGTGAGGCTTCTCTTCATAAAAAGCAATTCAAGCTTTTTCCACAAATCTGCAGCAGTCTTTTCATGAATGACTGCTCGCAGACCTCATTTGACAAGCATAATTGAATGGCAACAAGGGCTTTTTCATCAATTTCTTCAATTTGGACTTCTGTCAAAGTGGGTGGCTTTTTCTTTTTCTCTAGAAGTGCTTTTTGCAACCCATTTTCTGTCAACAACGCATGCATCTTAACTTTCTATAAGGCAAAACTCATATTGTAGTTGAATTTCTCAATTTCAAATTTTGACGTCATCATAACAAATCCCAAAAAAATATAGAAGAGGCTCTGATACCATTTATTGGAAAAATTATCAAAATTGATTTGGACACAACCGGAGCAGCAGAAGCATGACAATTATTTATTTGGGAATAATGAAAATAAATGAAGGCGTCAAAATAGAGAGAATAACAAAGATACAAAATTTAATGTGGTTCGGCGGAAGTCTACATCCAAGGGAAAAAGAGAAAATAAAATCCACTAAACAAATATGAGAACTACGAAATATGTGGAGAATATCCTCACAACCCAAAAGCCCAAAATAACCAAATTGTGTTTATCCCTCAAATTGTACAAAAATAAACTGAATGGACTAATTGAATTTTGTATCTAATAGAGAGACTAAATACCCAAAAATATTACACCCACACAAATTAATTTTCTCTCAACCAAAGGCATACAGAGCTCAAAGAAGCACACAAAAAATGGCCATCTAAATACCTCTTTTATAGGTCACCTAGTGCATAAATTAAGGCAACAATTCAGCCTTCATTTTCACTTTTTTTTGTGCCCATACAAATTTTCATATTTGGCTGACATACTTCATGTGCTCTTTGTTAAAAAATTTTGACAATGATTTTTTAAAATTACATGTGGACTTTGAAAAAATGGGTCTAAAATTCAAATTAAAAAATTCAACATTTTCAAGTACTAAAGCCGGAACAGAATTTCACTACCGAAACCCAAAGGGAATTATAACTATAAAACCTAAACTTCCACATCCATTTAAGTAGCAAACCAGTGTTCCTAACTCTAAGGGGCAAATGCCAAGTCCAGCATGAGAGCAAGGAGCACAAACTGAAGCTTAGGAAATATGATAAAAACCACAACCTAATGGATCCCCTTTCCACAACAAACCACACCTGTACCTCTCAAGCTTCTTTGCAACCAAAAAAGGAATAGGGTACAAAGAAAGCATGTAAATGGGGAGACTAGCTAACACCGATTTGATGAGATTCAATCTACCTGCATAGGAGTGAGAGGTTCCTTTTTATAAAGATAACTTTCTTGAAAAGTTTCACACTAAAGGATCCCAATCCTCCACCTTTAAAGATGTAAAGAAGAGAGCCAAACCAAGATACTTGAAGGGCCAATATTCCACTTTACAAGTAATAGAATAAGCACATTGTTGA
>CANYLF012106658.1:0-14913 GCA_948193215.1 Bocquillonia castaneifolia
AAAAGGCTAAGTTGAAAAGTTTTTTCAAAACCCACACACAAAGAATTTGTCTCACAACTGATTCTTGGACTTCAGTTCAAAGAATCAACTATATGTGTGTTACTGCACATTTTATAGATGATGAGTGGAAGTTGCAGAAAAAAATCATTTCTTTTGTGACTCTTGGATCACATAAGGGAGAGTTTATTGCCAAAACACTTGAAAATTGTTTGCTTGAGTGGGGCATAAAGAATGTTTTTACTGTTACAGTTGATAATGCATCTAGTAATGATACTGCCTTGGGTTTTTTTAAGAAAAAATTGATAGGGTGGGGTACTAGTATTGCTAGGGTTAAGTATGCACGCATGAGATGCATAGCTCACATTTTGAATTTGGTAGTTTGTGATGGGTTAAAGGATGCTAATTCTTCTGTTAAAAAAATTAGGGAACCCATTAGACATATTAGAAATTCACCTCAAAGAATGAAATTTTTTTCAGAAATTGCTGACTTGGTTGGTATTGAGAGTAAATGTTCTTTAAGTCTTGATGTTCCAACTAGGTGGAACTCCACTTATCTCATGTTAACAACAGCTTGTTTGTTTGAGAAAGCATTTGAAAAATATGAGGAGCAAAAGTACACAGTTAGGTGAAGATGTGCCTGGTGTTTTAGATTGGGATTGTTGGAAGAGAATGGTGGAAGTTTTACAACATTTTTATTTTATGACTTTGAGAATTTCTGGTTCTCTGTATGTCACTGCTAATAACTTCTTTACTGAAATTTATGAACTGTGTTTTTTCTTGAATCAAATGAAAACAAATGATGATCCTTGTTTGAGGCTTATGGGGGATAATATGACGGCTAAATTTGATAAATATTGAGGGGATCCTCAAAAGATGAACACTTTGATTTTCATTGCAAACATGTTTGATCCCAGGGACAAACTTGAATTTATGCAATTTAGTTTGTCTAAAATGTATGGATCTGAATTTGGTAAGGAGCACTTTTCTAAATTTAAATCTGAGCTTTATGAGCTATATGATGATTATGTGGCTACATATCAAACCCAAAATGTCTCTGATTCTCAAAGCAACAACTGCATATCTTCTTCTTTCTCTTCCAAATCCAGCAACACAGAAGCTGAAAATTCAGTGTCCTTGCTTAAAGCTCAATTTAAGAAGCAAAAATTGGAGACTGGAATTAGTAGCCTGAAGCAATCAGAACTGGACATTTACCTTAAAGAGACCGTTATTGAAGAAGAAGAGAATTTTGATATACTACTTTGGTGGAAGTTGAATTCTCAAAGATTCCCCATTCTTTCAAAAATGGCTCGAGATATGTTGGTTATTCCGGTCTCTACAGTTGCTTCTGAAAGTGCTTTTAGCACTAGTGGTAGAGTGCTAGATGATTTTAGAAGTTCCTTAATTCCTAAAATAGTGGAAGCTTTAATACGCACTCAAGATTGGCTCAGAATGCCTAGCCAAAGAGTTTCGGTGGAAGAGTCACTTGAGGATTTGGAAAACTTTGAAGAAGGTTAATTTCTTAACTTTTTTAATTTTGTGTCATTTTAATTTTTATTTATGTGTTTGTTGTCACATTATTAATTCTGTTTCTTTTGCCATTTAATAGATTTGGAATCTAATGTTGGGGTTGCATCATCAACAACAGTTATAAGTTAACTGTTGCGTGTTTGAAACTTGAAAGCTTTTTGGTTGATTAGGTTCATATATTTGCCGCCTATTATTTAATACTGCTATTTGCTTGCTACCTATTATATGATGGCTGACTTCTGTTGCTTATTGCTTACTATGCTATTGCATTTTAAGGTGGATGCTTGTTTTGTGAGCAGTGTGCATGGTATTGTAGATATCTATTTCTGGTTTTTCTATTATGTACTTTGCTCACCAATGAGGCAGTGATGATGCTTCCACCATAAGTATAAGTCGAATCTTGTGTTGCATATATTATGTGACATTAATATTGTTGTTGCCTTATATGTAGCCAAGTGAACTTATGCTATATATACTGTGTGGCAAAAACATTTGTTGCCTAATATGTAGTTAAGGGAACTTGTGTTGCATATATTTGTGCAGCATAACTTGTTGCGTTATATGTAGATAATGGATCCAATGACTTAAGAATATTAAATCCGAGCCTCATTTTTAATATTTTCTTTAAATTATGTTTCTGTTGCATAACTTCAATTGTCTTATTTTCTCAATTTTGTGATTTGTAGGGTATATGGAAGCTCTCTCTTTCTGTTGGAGGCTTTTTTGTTAACTGCTTCTACAATTGTTCATTTGTTTATGGAAGCTTTTGGTTTTTTGCTTGCCTTGTCTAACAATTGCATTTGCAATTTCTTATAGCTGGCAATCTCCTTTTGCAATGTGCTAGCTTTGCCTTGTCAATTGCCATTTATTTTTGTAGGCCCAACAAGGTTTATAACAATGAAGATTTTGGACAGTTCATAGATAGAAGAATTTTATTGACATACATGTATGTAATGGGTAATGGGCTTTTTTTGGGGTCTTTTAATTAACAAAAATAATCTACATTAGACAAATTATAACTTAGTAAGTTATTATTAGTATTTTTTGGAGTCTTGTAATTAACTAAAACAATTTACATTGCCTTATCAAATTTTATGGATGAAAAATTGAAGCATTTTATTCAAAAAATTAAGTCCAGTCCGATAGGCCCAAACCGAAAAACCAATTTCATTTCGGTTAACCGACTTATTTTTTTTTAGTAAATTACGGTTCAGTTTGGCTCAATATTCTTTAGATCGAAAACCGATCGGTTTGGTCAGTTCTCTAATCGAATTGAACCGAATCGACCGATGCTCAGCCCTAATTGAAATCCTAAAAAAAGTTGTGATTTTCAATGTGAATAATTTAATTATTTATTTAAATAGGGAGTAAAAATTAGAATATTCACAAATTTCAAGAAAAATATTGTATTGTTTATAATAGTTTAAGGAGTGGTATGAGAAGCATTGTTAGTGTTGCACGTACAAGAAGAAGGCTCTTGATCATGCTCATTAGAGACACCAATTTAAAAAGTAAATTTACAAATTAAGACACCTACTTAAAAAATTGTAAGAGCATGCCCAATGCATTAAGTAAAATAAAGAGTATTTTTTGGAATGAAGAGAGAATTTATTTAATAGAGGATGAAAATTATAGTTTTTTTAGTATAATTCTATTTATTTTACCCATCCCAATGAACATTAATTGATAAAAATTTATTTCTCTTCGAATTTTTTTCCACTTGTAAAAAAATTAAAATTTTCTTGAAACTTTAAACAAAACAAAAAAGAGAGTAAACTTGACACTACAATTTTGGAGAGTTAAACCCTCTCTTCTTTATATTTTAAAAACAAAAGTATAATTTTATAAATTAACTTTTAAATTTTAAAGAGCCTAGAGACATAAAAATAGAGAATGCATTGGGAATTAAAAACATCAAAATAGACGAAATAAAGCAACCAAATTTATAATTATCCCTTAAGAAAAACCATTAGGAAGGGGAAAGAGAGACAAATTGGATGATCAGATATCACAACTAAATCTACATTCTGCCTAACAAAAATTTATAAACCCCATTTCATGTTTGTACATGAACGCTAATTGATACCTACAAAACAAATAAGTCACTATTTTGAAGAATTCACCGAGCAATTGCACAGAAGGTTTAGCCTATTTTGTGAAAATTCCCGCATGACTCATTGTTGTTGGTTGACAGTACAATACAAGGGTTAAAAATCCTAGAGTTTTCCTACCCTAACATGATCTTAGCGTTAGATCCCTAATTCAACTACAACTAGTATCTTCAACTCTAGTATCTACCAATTAAACAAGCCAAGCTTTCTGCCACTCCCACCCACAGTCTCATCTGTGGAGTCTGATTCACTTCCTACTGTATCTTCTGAACTGCAATCACTTGGAATCAGTTGAATTCGATCAGCATTCTCGATGAGCCATGTAGCAACTTCTGGTGATGCTGCCCATTCTCTTACAGCTTGCTGAGTTGATTCCCTCGTAAAATCTTCCCACTCTTTCTTGGTAAACTTCTTTCTCTTTGGTGTTTTGTGGAAGGTCGAGAAGTAATCCTGCTGACCTTTTGCCCCTGAACCAGTGCGTGGCGATATCAAACCTGTAAAACCAAAAGAAAAGCAAGTCATATGATTGGCTAGAGGAAGTTACATGTGGTTGGCAGAAACAAGATGAAGGATGACTAGAGTATAAAAGGGGATCATCTTCTAATGTATTCCGCTCTTTCAATCAGTTAATGGCAACTGCAACACCTCAGTTAGGAAAATTATCCAATTAAGAGCCAGCATCCCTCTATATATTATCCAGGATTACTGAAAACGAACCAAACAGGATGATTTGTAATGCTGCATCAGCAGAATTGTCTTTGGAATAAAAAAAAAAAAACCACCTCAAATGCTCAATAGAACCAATATGTCAATACTCAACTCAACTAAGCCTTAATCCCAAGTTTATTTGGGGTCGGCTACATGGATTCTTTGTCTCCATTCAGTACAATTTTGGATTAAATCCTTGGAAATTTGTAAATAATGCATATCATACTTAATCACACTGCCCCAAGTTAGTTTTGGAGAACCAATATGTCAATAATTACAAAAAACAAGTGCAAGTATGGGAAAAGCTGACTAATTCCAACATCCAGGAAAGAAACAGAAGCACTGACCTTTAACAGGAGAGTTGGACCAAGGAGATGAGTTCGTTGGACTAGCCCACATCTTCCCTCCATAGCTCATATTACCAGACCGGCTAAGGAATTCAGCACGATTGTGCTTTGCTGTCACCTGTCTTCCCCGCTGGAGCCAAAGACTTTCACCTTGAGAATGAAACTGATACCTGCAAGAAAACAAGCTGTATGCTGAATATTAAATTGAAGCTACATTAAAACAAATGAAATTTACGACTAAACTCAGAATCTCCTGTTCATGACATCTGAAGTAAACCCAATTATTTCCCCATTTTCAACTTCATTGCAACTTTGTGCCAAATGAGGAAGTTGATCAAATGGTTTCTAGACGATCAATATTTGTCCATCCAACTGCAGAGTCCAGTTAAATCAGTAAATTTCTTAGAAAGCACCTCAGTTTAGATCCTGAATTAAGCCCATTTCCATATAACTACTATTGCTCCAGTATTATGGTTTCTGTGTCTACTAATAATGTAAGCTTTAATTAAAAAGAAAATGTGAAAGAGAACTTACCCTGGAGGAGCACGCCTCATCAATCCATGTATAAGATAACAGATGGCACACAAAGAATTGAAGGTGATCAAGGATAAAAGAATATCAAGAGTGCTCTGAGAAAAAATAAAAATATACAAGGTTATTTGTCACTTCTGAAAGAGTGATACAAACAAATAAAGAAACCCAAAAGGCCATCAAACATAAATTGTAGTCGTGAAAAAACAAAAAATACATTATAATCTATACAAGGAATATTAAGCAAATTATCCTTCACACATGAATGACACATCAATATGCTTATATACTGAAGAAAGAGCAGCCAACGGAGTGGCCAAGAAGTTTCCAGGTTGAGAAAAAATATGAAGGAAAAAGTTGCACTATTTCGATCTGATGCAATAAAATGACATGCCACATTTTAAATGGAGCACTTCATGCACTGTTGTGCAAAGTAACACTGTCTAGCCCATCTAATGCCAATGCAGAGGAGTGATCAGCAGTATTGTCACAAAATCTAACAATTATTTCATTTCCGCAATTTGGCCATAGCCATCATGAGATAGTTCATAATCTTCATTTAGCAATTTGGTACAAGATGCGCAGGGATAGGAATACGAGCTTCAACCAGTTAGCAAAACCGGACCTCAAGTAGAAAAGTAAACTATGATAAATTGAACAAACAGAATCTCTTTTTTGTGTAGCATTATTATGCAATGTAAAAGGTTGTATTCAAACTAAACTTCACAGTTCATCCCTAGTGCCTCTTGTACTTAAAAAGAGCAGCAAGGGAACAAGACAACTCTAATGCTGAAAAATGTTGTAACATCTTTACTATTCATTTCTTAGGCATGCAAACACAGACGCCATTAAAGCTTTAGGCATGCAAACACAGACGCCATTAAAGCTCAACAAGCTGCACAACCAAATCAGAAGCAATAACTCACCTGGAAAACTAAGGTAGCCGCAATGATCCGCATTGCCCATTTCACAAACTGGGCTACACCAAAGTCAACACTCCCATCCTTCGAGATTACAAATTTCCTCACAATCCAATACCCTAAAGCAGCACCTGCGAGCACAATCCCCACAACTACAAATACGTAGACCTGTCAGCAAAATATGAAAAGATCAGAGTACTACTCTAAATTGCAAATTAAGCATAGTACGTGTACACACATACATGTTTGGACTTTAATCATGAAAAAGTTTGATGTAAACATAAGTTATCATCCATTAAAATACATCATGTATGTATAAAATTTCAGGTAACAAGAAGTCCTTTAGCCAGGAAAGTCATCTTAGTTTGATGACAAACATGATTTGCATATTTCTATAAGAAAATACAGATTAATAAAATTAAGAAAGAAATAAACAAGAAAAGAAATAATGTAAGCTGTAAAGACTTCACTTGACGGTATTGGATAATGAAAAGAAGAGAGGGAGTTATTTGTATGTATTATGACCTATATACAAATGTGTGTTAATCCAGTCTAGGTTTGCACACAGATGACTCTAGAATACCAATGCACATGAACATAACAACTGCCAGGTAAACTCTTTGAAGGCAACAACTTACAGGATTGTGCATCTCCTCGCTCAGCCCAAAGTTGATGAGAATGGAATTCACCAGCAGTGAGATGTGGTGAAAAACAAAAGTGCCAGCTCCAAGCTGCAACCATAAATGAAAAATGAGCTTTCAATGCATTTAAATAAAGGACAGAACATATAACTAAATTTAAAGCAAACTCACCACCGATCCATAAATGGAAAGATAGAAGATATTTTTCCTTCCAGTTGGCAACAATTTCATTCCCTACAACAATACACCCAAAAAATTATATTAAGTCCACCTACACAGTGAATAAGTACAACTAAAACTCAAAGATGTAATTATAAGACCACATTTAGCATCGATCATGCGATTACAAGGATCACAGTGAACAAAACAAATGAATAACCATATAAGTGTACAAGACCTAAAAAACAACCAAATTGCACATAGAGGAAAAATAGTTACAAATTGTTGACAAACTTCCAAACTAATAATATCCACAAAAGACAGCTTAGGAATGGATTTTATAATAATGTGAGGGCCATAAATGTTCTTTAACAATAGAAGTTAATACTGAGTAATACATACAAAGTTACTAGACCATAATCAATGATTTAAATTTGCCAACACATGGTTCAGGCCATCTCATTCAGAATATGCACACAACTTTCTATCCAGTTGGCGCACCCAATCAATGAGATAGTGAAGGTTGGTTCTCAAATTGTCAGCACAAAAGAAACTCGGTATTATGCATAAACATTTACCAACTACTATATTGGCAACTACAAACTCAATGATGGCATATTACACAGCATTCTTTTTTAAAAATAAGTGAAGCTTGACTAAGTCAACATTGACATTTATAACATGAGTTCATCTTATATTACACCCTATGAAGTCCAAAAACATAAAGAAAGAGATGGAATTTTGTGAATAGTATAACCAAATCAGCTAGTGCCAAAAGTGAAAGGAAAGTAAAGGATAAAAAAGCAATGCAACCAAAGTTAAATACCTGAAAAAGAAGGATAATAACAACAAGAAAAACACCAATAGCCATTGAGGTGGTATAATAAAAAGGAACCCAACTGCTGACAATTGGTGCCAGCAAAAGTAACAAAAATCCGAATGCTAGACAGAAGAGACGCCATTGCTGAAAGTCTGCAGAGAAACATACAAGCCAAGAACAGTTAGAACATGAGAAATCTAGCACAGCAGGCGAGAATGCAGAGCAGCAGAAAAGGACTTGTGATCATACCTTCTTCAACAGAAATTTTAACAGGACCAGAAATTTCACTGAGGAACTTCACATCAATATATATCTTATCATAAGGAGACATGACAGAGCTCCAGGAGCCCTTCTGAAAAGTTACCCACTCATCTTTTTCACAATGGCATGCCGCAACGGAAACATTCCTACAAACACATAACAAAAAGTAAGATACACAAAAGAAAAAAAAGGGCTCAATAAAAAAAAAAAAAAAAACTTTACCAAAAAAACCATAAAATTAAAGCAGACTTACTTACCGATGAAAACAAAATTGAATTTTTGGGTGCAATCTCTCAGGGATCACAGGAGATGGAATTACAGTAACTCGAAAAGAATTAGCATAACTGGACCAGTGTAATCTTGAGTGACCAGACACTTTAACTCGCTCACAGTACAAAACATCTTTAGAAGAAACATGATTACTCAACTTTCCCTTTGTTAATGAAGGAGTTACTTCGACAACTGGATTCTCAAGGTCAACGCCTGCACTTAAAATTACTTAATTAATCAGTAAACACTCAAATTCAATAATAAACACTTATTAATCAATTTTTTTTAAATTCTTAGTTAAACCCTAACAAAATTAAATATAAAAAAATAAGAAAATAAATACCTCTGAAAATAGAGTGAGTGGCACGTGAGTCGAACACGAGAAGTAGCGTCGAATAGAAAAGAAGAAGAGGAGGAAGAAAAAGAAGAAGACGAGCCATTGCTGGCGCTGCTTCTTCTCTCTTTTTCTCTATTTCTTTATTTTATTTTATTTTATTTATTTATTTTTTTTGAGTGTGTTAAGGAAATTGAAATATTGAATATGACAGAAAACAGAATCGAAAGCGCGCTTTGCTTTTTGCTAGGGGATGTTTGTTCTTTGATATATTTAAGCGCTAATACGCCGCGTTTTATTTTCTGATTGCGTTATTATTACGCCAGTATCCAAACACGCAATTACGGCCTTTTTAACTTTCTCTTTTCGTTTTTCCCCCTAGTTTTTCATCCTCAATTTTCTCAAAAAATCTCACTTCTACCCTCATAATTTTATTTCCTCATTTATAGCCTTAAAACTAAATTTGGGTAAATTAATATTGCCCGTAGGTTTACCAAAAATAATTATTTTCTCTATGACTTTTCAAAAGTTAATTATTTTCCTATGACATTCATTAAAATTAACTACGTTCCTCCTCTATCCTTAACTCCGTCAGTGAGGGGATCAAAATTTAAAAATTAAAATGTTATTTAGCCCAAAAACTTATTTTTTACCAAAAATTAAGTCAATTTGGTCCAAAAATTTATTTCTCTTTCAAAATTTTGGGATTTAAAAAAATAGGAATAAAATTTATTATACTTAAAATATTATTTTAAATTTTAAAAATCATTAATTATATAGACTAGAAAAATAGAAAAATAAATTTGATAGTATTAACAAAAATTTATAAGTCAAATAATTTTTATGAATGTATAAAAATAATAAAAATTAAATTATTTAATCAAATATTTTATTAAATTTAATCTCCTATATTTTATACTTTAGTCTTTTATTCATAAATGTTTTATACAAATTTATAAACATTATACGACTTTATAAAAATTTATAAACATTATATGACTTTATAAAAATTTATAAACTTTAAAAATTTAATAAGACTTTGATAAAACACATCATAATTCTATAATTCTAATTTATTAAAAAATTTATAATAAATTATTAACAATATAATATGGAAGATATATTTTATATTCAATAAATTAATATTTTTTACTTATAATTTTGGTTAATATTATCAAATTCATTTTTCTAGTTTATATAATTAGTGAATAAAATAATATTTTAAGTGGTTTAATAAATTTTTTTCATATTTTTTATAAATTCAAAATAATATATATATATATTAACAAATTTTATTAGTTTATATGATAAAAAAATTAGTAAATATATTTAATCATTTTTTGAAAGTTTTATTATCTTAAGATTATGAATTTTTTAAAATTGTATTAAATTTTATAATAATTTTATGAGTTTGATTGAATAATTTAATTTTTATTATTTTACACATTCATAAAATTATTTGACTTATAAATTTTGTTTAATATTATCAAATTCATTTTTCTATTTTATATAATTAATGTTTTTAAAATTTAAAATAATATTTCAGGTAGTTTAATAAATTTTATTCCTTTTTATAAATCCTAAATAATAAGTAAAATTTTCTAAAAATATTATGTAAAATTTTTTATTTTTTTATGAATTTATGGACTTTTTTGAAAGAAAAATAAATTTTTGGACCAAATTGACTCAATTTTTAGGAAAAAAATAAGTTTTTGGGCTAAACAGTATTTTAATTTTCAAATTTTGGTCCCCACACTGATGGAGTGAAGGACGAAGGGGGGAAGTAGTTAATTTTAATGAACGTCAGGGGGAAACAATTAACTTTTGAAAGGTCATGGACGAAGTAGTTATTTTTGGTAAACTTCAGGGGGACGATAGTAATTTACCCAAAATTTTAAGGGGTCGTTTGGTAGAGATGCTTGCTTAATTAAACCATGAGATAAATGTTAATATCTTATTTGGTATAGCAATGTAGAGGATGAGAAGGGATTACTAAATCCATGGATGTGGTGTTAACTAAGCTCATCTCCCCTGGTTTTAGTAGTCCCACGTCAATAGGATTAGTAATCCCATTGCTTTATTTGTAATTTACTTATTTTCCCTCCTTTCTTTATTGTATTTTATAAAATATCCATATTTAAGGTTGTTTAAGTCATTTTATTGATTTATTTAATCCTAATATTAAGTTAATCAACATACCAAACAAAGAATATATAATAAGTGCTTAGTTAATACTTAGTTTTAGCTTTTTATTACTAAATAAGGTATAGGGTAAATAATCCCATTTTTTAACTAATCCCAGGATAAATGTTTATCATATCTTTAACTAATCCATCAACTAAATGACGCCTAAAAAAAACCGTATTGAAAATTGGACCAAAAAAATAACAAAAATCAATCATGAATCCGGTTCGATTTTATCAAGAAACCAATCTAGATAAAAGAACCATTCAAGATGGATTCGAAATCAATTAATCTGAGTGACTTGGTCCAATCAGATTTAATAACAACTAATATTTTAAATTTGCAAAAAAAATATGAAATTTTAATTTAGAAATACTAAATTACTAAAAATAAGACCTTACTTAATTTTATAAATTTTTTATAATTTTTATATGTGTTTATCTATATGTATTAATTTTAAAATAAAATAAAAATAATTGATTCGTAATAGTTGAACGAATCAGTCAGCCAATTTATTCAAATTTCACTTCAATTTTAAAAACATCAACTAAAATCTGTACCTAAATAAATGGTTTAAGTCCAAATAAAAAAAATTCATATTACGAGTTATGTTAAAAAAGAAAAAGATAGTTATATAGAGGATTGCGTGTGGATTGGATTAGGTCTAATTCCGTGCTTCATTTAGAAATACTCATCAGTTTGACAATTCAAATTGAATTGGAATGTATATACAATCTTCAATCATGTAGTCTTTTAAATTAATGGGAAATTTTTACTTTTATATAAAACCGGCACTTTATTTAGTAAAATACCTAATAAATTTTATATTTGCAACCATACCTAAAAACGCCACTTTTATTAATCAGCTGCCTAATTTGTAGCTAAAGAACAAAAACGCATCTTCTCTCTCCTAAAAAACAGAACATTCACACATCTTCTCTCTCTAAAAAAACTCTCAAACCAACAAAGAAAATTCATCAAAATATCGTTATTTTCATTCAGTGCAACTGAATATTCAAAAAAAAGTAATATTAGCTAAATATTCAATAATGTTAATTTTCCTATTCTATAATGTTTCTCTGACAATTTCAATAACGAAAACATAAAAAATGAACAATAAAAAGAATAATTATTTCATGATAAAATCATAAAAATGTTTCATAACAAAAATAATAATAGTTTATAGAAATTGCTTTCTGAATCTTTTAATATATTTTTCAACATATTAAAATATTTCATATTTGTTTCATAACTGTTGTATAATAGGTTCATAATTGTTTCATTCATGCCATCCTTAAATATATATATATGTTTTCATAACTATTTCATATTTGTTTCATAATTGTTCCATAATGGGTTTATAATTGTTTAATAAATGTCTCATTCAAGAAATTATGATATGTTTTCATAACCATTTCGTATTTATTTCATAATTGTTCCATAATAGGTTCATAATTATTTCATAGATTTCATAAATGTCTCATTCAAGAAATTATGAATCACATATATGAAACATTTATGAGACACATGAATCAAAATCAGAATCAGAATCAGTCATGTACCACATAAGAAACATTTATGAAACAGATAGGAAACATTTATAAGACACATATGAATCAGAATCAGTTATGTGCCACGTAAAGAAACATTTATAATCACATATGAAACATTTATGAGAAAAATATGAAAATAGAATGAGACTTGTTTATGAAATATTTATGAAACCGATATGAAACATTTATGAAACAAATAAGAAACATTTATGAGACATATATGAATCATGAAATCCCTAATGGCGCCTAGAGGGGGGGTGTGAATAGGTGTAAATCACAAACTTTGGAAACTAATTACGGAAAATAAGAACATACAAAATTATAGTGGTTCGGCCAAGATTTGCCTACATCCATTTTCCCAACAACTATTGGGATTCTTCTAATCAAACTTAGTTACAAGTGTTTAAGGCTCACACTTAACCTTATAAATAGTGATTTTAATGGCTGATCACCCAACCCAAACCAAACCAAAGGATCCTCACACTGAGACCCAATAACCCAAGAGTTTTGTAGGCCAACTCTTCAACCTTTAACAATATAACCTATTTCTCAACCCACACACAACCCAACAATGATTGCTGTAAATAACAAAGAGCACACAAGGCTTAAAACTGAATTAAATAAAGATTTTGGGCTAGATTGCTTAGAAATAAGCAAATAAATCTATTAGGTTTCTCAATCTTAAATCTAAAGATTTGTAACCTTAGCAATGTGTTTTTGTACTCTATTTATAGGCCTTAACTCCAATCTAGCTGTTTGGAGTAGTCCAAAGTTCGAATGGTACTATTTATGTGTTTGGGACAAGTCGTTTGTCTGCTTGTATAACGGCACGCACGATCGTGCATAAAAGGCCCATGATCGTGTATGATGACGTGCAGCTCTTCAGGCCTTCTGAAAATGCCGATTGGGCAGAAGGAAGAAAATGCACGATTGTGCACATCGCTCGTATGCACGATTTGATCGTGCAGGTGGCTCTTGCAGATTCGCTTTTCAAGTTGCAAAGTTGCTGGATGCCATTTGCACGATCGTGCACCGGGGTCTTCGATTTAGCACGGTTTCTGCTTCTATGTGCATGATCGTGTACTTGGACGCACGATCGTGTGTAAGTGATACACACGATCGTGCTTCTTAGCACATGTTCGTGCATTTTGCCCTATTTGAAGAATTCCTATAAATTTCTTAAGGAAATGTTAAATTCATGACTTAGTGGATTATTGTATATATCAAAAGGGATCTTGGATCAACAATCTCCCGCTTTTTAATGTAGACAATACTCCCCAAGTTAAGGATGGTGAAGTTAGGAGGTAAAATGCTCCCTCTCACACCAAGCACATATAAAGAATAAAAAGGCAAGAAAGTTAGAGCAAACCATCACACATGTGTATATATAAAAAGGTTAAATAAAGCATCCCACAACAAGTTGATAGGCCAACAACACTAGGCCATAATACAAAACAAAACCACAAACATAGAAACATAAAATGCAATGTAAATGTATAATGTGCATGCTAAGCAATCAAATCATCAAACAACATCTTCTCCCCCTTTGGCTATATTAAAATGGGTCTCCAAACTTCCACATCAAGCATCCGAAGGAGGTTGAGATGATCCACCAAAGTTCATACCCCGAATAAGTGCCTCAAGACCATCAAAGCGACCATCCAAGTGATCAAACCTTGCATCATTGTGAGCTTGAAAGGTATCAATATGATTGCCTAATTTCTCAATGTCTTGAGATATCTTGTGAGTCACTTGATTGAACTGAAAGGAGAAGCCACCAAAGGTGTCATGAAAGTCATCAGGTTGCAAACGAACTCCATCCGGCTGATAGTCTTGGTCTTCCTCATCTTCTTCCTCATCAACATCTATAGCGGCTTCTTCATTTAAGCCTTCATTGCCAGTAGGAGCATCCGGTACATAGATAGGAGTCTCCATGACCACATCTTCATATTGAACAGCATTGATAACCACTTTCTTGTCCTTTGTGACACCGATAATCTCTTGTAATCCTCTATAAGCACCACCCCAATACACAAAGCGCTTATCTGCCTTGTGATATCCTATAACCCCGATTTGGTGTAAGTACTTTGTATCAAAAGAATAGGTGGTTGCAATGTCTCCATTGTTGATGTCCTTTATATTTTTTATAGCCCCAATTCGAAGAGCAATGTAGGACACAAAAGCACCAACATTCACTTTAGCATCCTTGGAGTTGGCAATTTGCATCAAGTTATCAATGAGAAACTTGCCGATTTCTACCTTCTTATTCTCCAAAGCACACCACATGAAGAAAATGTCGGCTTTTGTGACTTTTTTAGTACTTTTACCCCTCACATTGATAGAATAGACAATCAATCGATGCAGTATCCACAAAGGTAAAAAGGAAAGATAAGATGAGCCATGCTTACTACTTAACTATCGTGGGGCGTTGGTGGACATTTTTGGCCAAAAGTCCTCAGCCTCAAAAGCATCAGGGAAAGTGGTGTAACCAATAGTAGGAAGTTCAAAGATCTTGCAGAAAGAGTCATACCGGACAGTATAAACTTT
>CANYLF012107431.1:0-15498 GCA_948193215.1 Bocquillonia castaneifolia
AGAATAAGAAATTAGCATTCAGAAAAAAAGAAAAAAGCCAGTAGTTTAATCAAGAGTCTCAAACAATCAAACATGTTATCAATTTTCCCTAATCTTCTAAGATTAAACCTCGAGTAAACTGGTCCATTGCTCCTATTGATACCACCCAGGAGAATCAATTTTTTTTGTATTGGAGGGAAAAAAAACTCCCTCATCTATTTAGCACCAATGATTTATAAACATATAACATAATGTCATGAAAGCTTATTTCTATCTTAATCGACAAGGTCGATTAACTGTAAGAGCTACATGTATATAATTCTGATCCTTATGAGCCAACATAAATATTAAAGGGGAAAAAAAAAAGAATTCACATCTTACTAAAATGAATGGATGAGGCTTAAACAGAAAAATTGTGTTCCTTATCCTCAAAAATAAAAATGGAAAAAAGAAGGATTCTCGTTTCTTTTGACCAGTAAGAAAAGGAAAATGAGAATCTTCTCAATTCTCATAACTTCTAAGAAGATAATGATGAAGATGACAATATTAACAGAGGTCTTTAAAAATGGCAAAACAATAATGATGGGTTAACTTAACCGCTAAGTCACAAATCTGAAGCACATACAATAAAGAAAAGCAACAGTATTAGCAGGGAAAAAAAAAATTCTTGGCAGTCATAGTTTGAAAAGCCTACAAGAGCCATACAATCCACCTATGCCCAAATCAGCCTCTAAATTAATTAGTCATCCCATTGCATTTCCTGTTTCTTGTGATGGTTATAAAAAGAACCTCAACAAGATGAACGGAATGGTGAAAATTTACCTGGCCTAGACCAATAAACTAACCTCTGTCAAAAGACAAAAAAAAAACATCATACCAGACCTTCAAGATCAACCCCTTGTACATATATAGCCTTGATAGGCCAATTGCCACCAGGTACATTGTCTGGAAAACATAGGAAGTGTTAGTGTATTTATTCATTTTTCTTTTTTGCAGGGTTTCAGGAATCTAGGAAAGAATTATTCTTTTAACAGAGGAAAAGTGCATGCAGCTATTTTCGATACTGAACTAAATCAACAAGGGTCATTAATGCATGCAACCCAGAAAAAGAAAATGGTCAGGGTTACACATCCTAGGAGGAAAACCATTCAGACATAACATTTATTAAGAACTGGCAATAGAACACAAAGCAGCACTTGAACATGAGAAAAAACTAAGCAACTAGTAGTCTGATATGCTATTGATAAATCTCAATCACTAAATGCTCCCATAGCTAACAAGACCGGGCCAAATCTGTAGACACCAAAAAACGTTCCACTTGCAGCTATGCTAGCTTGGCTTTTTTTTTATTATTATAAAAGCTGGAGTATTATAATTAGAAATGATTTAACAGTATGAGAATTATCTTGACAAATGACCTTCCACATGTGGTTAACAACAAACAAAATGTCAATAAATAAAGCTTCACATTTGCAAAATGACTCATCCTGTGATAAAATAATTTGAGCAAAAATCTATGAGTTCAGATTTTCCTGTACATAGGAATTAAACGAAAGATGACAAATAACAATAGTTCTTACGCAGAAATAGATTAATATACTATTACCTCCGTCACACAGATAGAAAAAGTAGCCATTTTTTGGTCCCACAAAGATAGGAAAGGTCAGTGTTGTTAAAAGTCAAATTATTAAATATCCTTATGTATGTTGTAATTAAAATAGCTTTAGTTTGCATATGCATTTAATAATCTTTATATTTCCAAGGGTAATTTAGGGAAAAAGTCACTAAACTAATTAAATTAACTACTTTCTTAATCCTAGTGCAATGCCCACTTTCTTTTTTTGTGGGATGGTATTAAAATTAAACCCTCTCAAGAGAACACCAACATTGCCCTTCCCACCACCCCACTCAACTCAACTATTAGAAGAGAGACACATTTAGACCACATGGATAGTTAGGAGCAATTTTGGTCAAATATAATTATAGTTGTTTAAATGTAGAAATTACCTAACATGTGGAATTCATCTCAATCCAAATTTAGGCATATGAGAAGCATGACCTCAAGGAGTTATGATTGGGAACTATCACCCAAATACCCAACTACTATAAATTGAATTGGCCAGAGAACTTGGCCTTGCAGGCTGCACATGCGACACCAAAGGAGCCTACTTGTGCTTCAGATGCAAGAGTCTCACATTGAAACTCATTTCTGCACCAGACACAATAAGTACGAAAATGGTGCCTGCTTGTTATCTTTGGTAACAATGGCAAAGCTTCCTTCTCAAGCCAAACAGACGACTCAAGCCCTTGAGCTATATCTGCATTGTACGTAAACACCTTGGATTCATCTGAATGAGAAGTCATAAAATCATATTCCATATTCTCCATGCTGCCTGACCTAAGCCCCTCATAGCCTGATATACCGCTAAACTTCTCACCAAAGAATTCGCTTTCACCCTACACATCAAAGAAAGAGAGTTTACATCATAAACCCATCAACCATATAACCACATAAGACTGATTAAACATTAGCGTTAAAGCTAATTTTATCTTGCCAAAGTTCATGGTATTTCCAAGAAAGACTGTCCACCCTAGGTCAAAAACTCAACAAACCCTGAAAATATGCAATTGAATCAAATACAATCACTGGCAAGAGACTTGTCTTAAACCATGTAACTGAACTGTTATTTTTGCTCAGATACTAATTAAAAATCAAAGGATAGAGCCAAAAAAAAAAAAAGAAAGAAGATAGGTACAAATGTAAGAGCAAAAGGTAATTCATATTAATAGTCCCCCTATGAGCAAAAGGTGAATCCTGTCAACAGTCCTCAGATAGTTAAAACAAATCTATTACTAGCAGAAAATTCTTCCCCAAGTATGTTGTTACCAGAATGGAGGCAATTTTCAAAAAGGGTACCAGACATGAAATTACTAGTAGAAACTACAGTTATAAGCCATCTATAGCCATTTGACATGAAAACAAAATCATACAACCTAAAAATAAATTGACTTATGGTCATTGAGAATGAAACTTGAATATATTTGAAGATAAAAACGAAATCGACAGAATGTAAAGGACACAATTTGCAACAGCCACCCTCAAAAACACTAGGAAATACCATACAATTCAGAACCATTACAGCTTCATGATCTCACATTAACCTTAAAAATGACCATAGCTCATACCTTATCTGACATGACATCGTATGTGGGAAAGCAGCCTGATGAATGCACTAGCTGAGATGAAGTTTCAGGAAAACCACTAAGAAGATCATTTTCTTCATCAATTCTCCACATAAATTCAGATGTAGTAGCCTTCTCATTCACTTGGTTATGGCTGTCAAAACCAATTGCTGATTCTTTCTCCCTAGAACATAAATCTTCCGTTCTTGGCTTCTCTTGAACTTTGAGTGTCCAAACCATGTTCGAACTATTATTAACACTTGAATCTTGGTCACTACAAGAGAGACGAAGCATGCTTTCAATAGAAGCTTTTTTCTGCTCACCTACAGTATTGTGGTAAAGATCAGTTACATTGTCTTCCAGAGAAAATTTTTGTTGATTCCCAGAAGTTATAAAGGAGGAATTCTTTGAATAATTTTCTTCCACGCAGTTTTTCATAATATCCACACCCCGTTCCATGAGATTATGGTAAGAAACAAGATAAGGCTCAACATGCCTGAAGCTGTTGACTTCCTTATTTTTATTCTGATCCATTGGGATAAATGAGACAATATTTACATTACTCTCATTATTGAGCGTTTGATCACCATAAGATTTTCTAAGCAAACTGCTTTCAGAACTTCTACCCTGTGCAAGGTTCTTTGATGCGACATTCAAGACTTCCTTATCTCTAATTGCAATTGTTAGCTCCCCACCAGCTGGATCAAGTGAAAAATTGTTGGTACTTCTTTCCAGCTCATTATTTATTACACATCCCACAACTAGATCATCATCTTTGCTGCGACCATTGTTCTTAGAGTGTTGGACTTCATCATGATCTTGATTCCCCGTCACCCAATTAGTAGAAACCTTGACCGTGTTATTATTATCAAGACCAAAAGATTGCCCACTTCCGAACAAAGCAAGCTGGCTGCCTTCAGACTCCTCCTCTTGCCAGTGTTTCTTTCTAGGGCTTCTGCGTGTCCCATTTATGTCATTTTCAGTAAAACAAGTCTGCTCATTCCATGATGGAATCACCGAGCAGCTTCCCAAACTACTCTCTGGTTCACAGCCAGTCATGGCATCCTCGACGGTTAAAGTTTTGTTGTTGCCAAAACCAACTGTTTGCACATTATTCCTAGGCTTTCCCAGTTCAATAAATGCGGACTCACTTACCATGCTAGTAGAAACTTGGTTCACTTTATTATTCCAAAGACATGTTTTCTCATCTAAGGATGGCAACAATGCCCCTTTAGAGCCTCCTTCATGAGTCATCTCTGCAGTAATGGAAGTTGAAAGTCCATTGTCATTGCCTACAGAACCATATTGTTGCTCACTAACATATGGAACAAATGAACAGCCTTCAGAACTTCTTTGCTCCTTGATGTTAGCTGAAGCATCCTCTTGCACTGAGCAATAATTTCTAGAACCAGTTAGCTTATCTTTCCAAACAAAATCCCTTTCATCAAGTTTCATGCCATTTGTTGTGCTAAATAGAAGTCTATCCTTCATTTTTTCACCACCAAAAGCTTTATGTTCAGAATTCAGGATAGGTAAATGAATATCAGAATCCCTCTCTTGATTCTGCCCATCCATTAAACTAGTGATTACCTGATCCTTATTGTTGTCAGTTGCACGTGTGTGATCCCTTCCAAAAGCAGCAGTTGAACAGTTCTGAGAACCTTCTTTGTGGCTGTTAATTTTATTCATTATGATGGTGGAGTTGAGTTTAGTTGTTTCATTGGGAGATTTGCAAATAGAATAATTATCATTATTTGGCAAGGCAGACTCAACACCTGAGCAAATATTAACTTCAACAGCAGTAACATCAGTAATTTCATTTGTCTTCTCTGCTTTATCACTGGTCATGCTACAGACCATGTCCTGCTCACCACAATGTGATAGTATGTCAGAATTTTCCTTGATTTCACAACTCAGAACAGCACAACTTATTTCACCACTAGTTTTAATGTCAGAATGTATTGCAATAGAACCCAAATCAACTCCAATTGATTCTTGCTTCTGCAAAACATCAGAATGAACACCTATTGATGGTGGTACAGTGATCCTTTGAATGGCCATCACTCCACCTGAAGCTTCAATTCTCTTGAAATAGTCTTTTATATGGTTCCCAAGGTGGCCATTAAAGCGATGCCTTTCTTCGAATGTTTTTTGACAAAACTGGCATTCATACTTTCCATTTTTTATTATCACCTCTTCATTCATGGATGTTTCTTGTCTAAGCTTCTTTGGAACCCTCTGATGGGATGAAAGCAGGTGCTGCAGTAAGTCATCTGGCCCTTCAAAAGCCATGGTGCATTTATGGCATTTATATTTCTCCACTGCTTGGACCTGGCCAGGAATTCCCACCTCCAAAGTAGTAGCTTGCTTCTCATGTTCAACAGATTCAGTAACAGGCAATGTTGAGCAGCATATAAGATCATCCCCATTCTTGTTACGATTATTACGGGTGACATCAACAGCCTGTAGCATCCTTTGTGAATACAAGCTTAACAGGGGATCAAAATACATAGATGAAAGACCAAAAGACTTACATTCCTAAAAGATGTTATAACTGCCAAGGGAGCGCTACTATCAACAGGGCCAAGACTTGACTGGTTTGCATCTTGAAGTTCTCCGGAGAGCAAATGTGATGACACTTCCTTCGAGGACATAAATTGCTGTCCTTTAGGGCTGTGGATAAATTAAATTAGCATGGGTTACAGACACAATAAATTTAAAAAAAAAACAATAAAAAGTTTCAAGATAGAATGAAAATCACATCAAAAGTCTCTGTCCCTGGAGAAATACATACTAGTAAACTAGAAAAAAAATTGAAGATAAAATAACCAGAGTACTCTGTTAACAATAATTCATGGAATTAAAACTAAAACAGTTTCAAAATGGATATAAAAAAAAAAAGAGAAGCAATGCCTAAAAGTGCAGAAAGAGAATTAGTAAACATTAAGCAGCAAATCTTAAGAAAATAGTAACAGCAGACATAGAATTGAAACAGAAGATGAAAATTAAGTATTGGCATCTCAGAAAGTTATAAAAAATTAACCTAAAACACACAACAGATACTTGTGGTATAATTCATTATAATCTAAAGAACTCCATCACTCAGCATATATAACCATAAGTTTCTAATCTGTTTAAACTTATCAATCAGCATATATAATCACAAGTTGCTAATTTGTTTAAACTTAACAACATGGAGATGAAATGTATGAAAGAAGTCACAAACATATCTTTCTTCCCAATCAAACTACACACCAGTTACAATTAGCACAAAAACATACGACCATACATTCACTTCCACAAAAACAATATCACAACAAAGCATTAAAAAAAGAAAGAAAGAAAGAAAGAAAATCACAATACAAAATCAGTCAAAACAATAATAATAAAAACCTTATGTATCCGGTACAAGCCAACCAGAAATAACCAGCTCTCCTCTTATTACAGACAATAACCTTCCACCCTTCAGGCAACACATCACGGAGCACTCTAGCATCCACAATTTTCCTCTTCTTCCTTTTACTAACCCATTCTCCTTCTAACACCTCCAAAACTCCTGACACCTCCGTCTCTGTCTGCATTCCCGTTGTCCTTCTCCTCAACTCCTCTCCAAACCAATCCTCATCCTCCTTCTCACCACCACCACCACCACTACTCGGCTCCACCTCCATTCCACTCTCCACACCAATAACCTCCCTCTCATCATTGACATTCTCAGCATGAACATCACACTTATTATCATTATTATTAACAGCCAAATCGCTCCAATTTTTCCGTGGCCTGCCTCTCTTCCTCTTAGAATCAGTATTAGTAGCCTCCTCCTCATCCTTCACCTTCTCCACAACCTCATTCGCATTATAATTGTCATTGCTCCAACTTTTTCGAGGCCTGCCTCGCTTCCTCTTGTTAGAAAAAGACTCAGCAACGATAGCTTGATTGGTTCGATCACTATAATTAGCAACAGATAAATTTTGCATAGCTTCAAAAGACTCATTGTAAGTAATAGGAACAAAAAATAAGTCATCATCAGAAAACATGTCAATCTTATCATTATCATTACTATAAACTTCAATATCACGATTATCATTGTCGTCCTTCTCATTATTAGAGCCAAACAGAGACTTAAGAAGGAAAACAATCTGAGAATTTTCTTCATCTTGCGGTGCAAATTCAACTGTCCTTTGGTAATTTCTATTTGACGGAGAGGGTGAAAATTGAGAGCTGCTTTTGTTACGAGGAGGAGCTAAACGGAGTCGAGAGAACGTTTGTTTACGGCTACCGGCGGATTCGTTGAAAACGGAGCGATCAATTTTGAGAGTTGCCACGTCAGCTTCGTTTTGACGGAGGCCGCGAGTGAATGAAGCGGAAGAGGAGGAGCAGAGAGAGAGGGAGAGGAGTTCGGTGTGCGAGAGAAGACGGAGGTCTATTACCGGAAGGGAGTCCGTGTGGAGGTGGTTGGCGGTGGAGGAGGAGGAGGACACGGTGGCGGTCGCCATGGCATGGAATGGAAGAGACCGGAGAGGTCTTGTATATGTGAAACTGTAGAGGGAGTGCTAAGTATTTTTTTTTTTTTTTTGGGGTTTCGTGATCTAGTTTGGTGCTGATGGAGATTATTAATTGCTCCACTTAAACGGTGACGTCTTGGTATCTCCCGCTGGAATACATGTAGCGTTGGGTTGGGTTTCGATGTGTAACTTATACTGGAGCTTGACTCGGCCTTTTGTTTTTACTAAACTTCGCATTCGGACAATAATCTACCATTCATTACGTGGGTTTGAATATTTCAGGGCTTTTTACACAAATGACAAAACGGCCCATTATAATCGCAATTTTTTATGAGAAATTAACACTCTATTCAATAGTTAAAAAATCAAAGTAAGTAAAGTACAAAGTAATCATAGAATTCCTCCTATAACGTATATATAAACAATAATGATATATGGCACAAATTGATTTAAATCAGGAAGGATAAAAATGTAATCTTGAATTTTTACAATGCTTTGAAAATTGTGATTATTAAATATTTTTTTCTTAAAAGATCGTGCTTAAAAGTGATTTTTAATTATAACTCCATGTTAGTTAAATCAATTTGTGTCACTAATTATTTCTCATATATAAAAGTGGGAGGGAGGGACAAACAAACAAATTGAACCCCTTACCATTTCCTAATTAAATTATTAAAAGGTTTTAAGGTAGGTTTAAATAATCATTTACTAATAATTTTAATTAATTGATAGCAAATATGGAGTTCCTTAATCAATTAGGATTAGAACATATTTATTAATAAAAAATAAAATCCTTAGCCAATTAGAATTTAAAAATATTCATTAATTATAAATTATTTATTAATATATTTAAAATTTCAAATATATATTAAAAACATAATACTTGAAAAATATACATAAATCTATATAGTATATAAATTTAGTTAAATTCAATCATAAAATTATAATTTAGTATAATTAAAATTCTAAATATATATTATTAGGATTAAAAGATATTTATTAATAATAAAATTATATGCTTAGTGAAATTTCACTTTATTATATGAATTAATTTCAGATTTATATTAATTTTTTTGTGTTTTCCTAGGAAATTTGGATTTTGTTTACATCAAATTCACAGTCTGATGGTGCAACAATTTTGATGGGGCATAACTTTGGTTAGAAGACTCAAAATTATAGTATTTAAAAGCCTAAATTCAAAAGAAAACGATATCTATAACTTTTATTAAGTAGACATGGCCGTTTGGAGACTGTAATAACCCAAAACTTGAGTTGCAAGTTAGATGTTGTATGTAGCCTTAGGTGAAATCTGAATTTTACAATGATTTATTATTTAAAATTAATTGAAACAAGTCCCGATCATTTGAGAATTTGTAGGTAACCTTAGTTAGGGCTTAAGAGTTGTAAATAGATGAAACCAAGTCTATAAAAAAATTTCTCTTCCATCTCAAAAAATAAACAAGAAAGCTTGGAAGAATTTAATGATGAAGAAGAAACTCAAGGGGTACAACAATTAATTCAAAATTAATTGGGTTTTCTCTTCCTTCATAAAAATCAATTAATCGAATTTCACAAATTTCTCCATCATCAAGCTATTAAAGTATCGATTGAAGATAGAAGACTTAAACTTAAAAAGGTATATAAAAGTTTTTTTATTTCCTTAACCGTGAACTCTTTGTTTTTGATTAGTTTGGGTGTTCTTTTTTCTATAGCCATACTCTAATTATTTAAAGTCTATTTAGTAATGAATTTAAATTATGATTAAAGTAGAATTGGTGATTCATTAGTTTATTTAAATTAAATTTATGTTTATATTGAATTTTCATAGGAAATTCAGATTTTTAATGCGAAATTTGTATCTTGAAAATGCAACACATTTAACGGGCCATAACTTGAGCTAAAAACTCAAAATTGAGTGTTACAACTTTTATGAAGAAGTTGTGGCTATTTGAAAATTGTAAGAACCTGAAAAGTGAGTTACAAATTAGAATCTATGTGCAGTCTTGGTTGAAATCAGAATTTTAAATTAATTAACTATTTAGAATTAATTAATACAGCTCCTAATCCTTCCAAGACTTATGGGAAACTATAGTTAGATATTGATAGAGATCAATAGATCAAAACAATGAAACAGATTTAATAAATTTTTCCATCATTCAAGCTATTACAACGTGGATTAAAGATTGAAATTAAAACTTTAAATTTGAAAGGTGTGTGTACCGATAACAGTTTATAAATGAGTGACAAATATAGAATACAAAAGATATTGAAAAAATATATCAGATCTTAACTTATAATTGTTCATATTAGATATCTCATCTTCAATTTATCATTTTATATTTCTTAATTTTGTGAATTGGTTAAATGTACACCTTCATCGACACTGTGATTGAAAGTTGATGTCAAAACTTGAAGCCATCAATTAAAAAAAATACAGAAATTGTATTAATTTTAAAATATTTTAAAAACTAAACATTAAAATATCTTTATAATAAAGTTGTGGGAAAAAGGTTTTGTTAGAGTTTTTATAAAAGTTAAGAATTTACAATTAAAACTAAAAAATAATGGTGATAATGGATAACTTATAGTAACAATAATAAATGAGAAAATAATGAGTTGGTTAAGCAAAATACTCTAGACGTGAATTGGAATTATGGAAAAATATTTGGAATTATGGAAAAATATTGTACTTCTTCATTGATAAATTTAATGTACTAGAATTAAGTTATTCTTTAAGGACCAGTTTTAAATTTAGCATAATACATGTTGGTTAACTTTTTTTTTTTTTGATTTCCACCCCCTCAAATGACAAGTTATATATATATATATAAGCAATCTACGTGATTGAGGGATCTAAGTCAGTTGAAAAGTATACACATTTTTTTTCCAACAAAATTAGTGAAAAATAGAATTACCATAAAATTGTTCGCATTTGTATGTGGAACTTTTGGTAAATAATAGTGTATATGTTAGAATGTGAATGGTTTCTAATTTAGGGGTCAAATTTAATATGCATTCCGTTAAAACCAAATTATGAAAAAAAAAAATCAATGGCTTCTTTTAAGACGGTTTGCCTAAAGACTTGAAAGAATCTATATGACAACTTTTTTGTTTTAGACGTTTTTTACTCTAACCTTCTTACCGTATCCTTTTTGAAAATGATCTTCAATTATCGATTGTTGCTTTAAAGCTATCGTGTTAATGTCTCAAATTGGGACATTTCAATAAAAGTATTTGTGTAATTTATAAATAAAAATGTAATGTATTAGAATTTAATAATCAATTAATATGCATTATATCTTTCTAGACATAGTCTAATGATAGAGATATTGTAATCGGCCTGGAAGACCCAGGTTTAAATCCCCCTCCATCAATTATAAAAAAATAATTAATTAATATGTATTGAAAAACTCAACAAATTTAAATTGAAGACAAAAATAACCTATTGGAGTGTTAAAAATTATCCTTTATTAAAAGATTATTAATGCTTTATTCGGTCAGGATATAACTCCTCTCAAAATCATGGCCCAAAGAAGCGACCTCCAGCATAATATACTGATCATGCTTCCAAGAGAGTGTAAGAGCTGCCAGTATTAGCATGCAGCAAACATAATTTTCTCGCATCTACCTGCGAACTCCAATAAAATTCCATATTATTCCCATTTGCCACTGTTTCTCAGATATAGCAACAGCGGTATAACTGGACTCAAACAAGAACAAGTATGGTAAAAATTACAGTGCCTAGAATTGTAACACTAAGAAATCACATTTGTTTTTCTGATTAGCATGTAGCATATAATATATGCAACATCCTCTTAAAGTTAAGTTATTAATTACCAATAAAATGAAATTAAACTAGAAATTAGTCCATATAATGAAATAAAATGAAATTAAACTAGAAATCAGTCCATATAATGAACTAAAATCTAAAATTATGAACTACTAATTAACTCCATTCTTAATCTAGCTTCAAACCAAAATCTTTGGATCATAGAAGTCTAGCATCATGAAGCCCTACTTAAATTCTCAAAGTTCTCTCTACAATTCCCGCAAAACTGAGTTATTGGGGAAAATGGTGAGCTTAACGATCAGTGAGGTAACTATTAGCCATTCAACAATTTATAGCTTCACTTATAAATAATAGAAGATCAACAAGTATACAAAGCACCGATCACAAATATCATTCACTCTTACCAATTTATCAACAATCAATTACCATAGCATTCAAACACACAACAACACTCAATCACACACAATACAATCATACACCATTCAATAACTTAGGGATACAAATTGTATCCGCCCACAACGAGTAATTTCCCTAGCCCGGAAGTTAATTCCACCATCTCTAACCAATTACTTACATCTTTTCCTCTACATTTCCACCTTTAATCTTCATCGGCTTTTCTAGATACATATATTCAATGAAAATAACAATTAATACTATAGAAACTATACTAATATGCTCAAACGTACTTTATGTGATCTAAGCTTTTCTAAATTATTCTTTCTAAGATTAATGATGGAGTCTACCTTATCCACATAACTCTAACTTTTGGAATTCTTTAGAAATTATTTGATTGCAATACTAATTAAGAACATCATATGAATGCCCTATACTATGTCTCTTACTATATTAATTAGATTACAAAATCCCCTTCATCCATATATTTTAGAAGGAAAGTGTTTAATGTCCCAAATTGGGACATCCCAATAGGGGCATTTTTATCTCTTAATTTAAGTTGTATATAACTATATATGGGCCAAAATTGATCTAATAATTAAGACAGAATAATCAAATTAAGCTTGCCCCTAATGTTTGTGTCGAGAAGCGGATATGCCCCTCATGTTTTTTTTGGAGCAAATACGTCCTTAATGTTTTGAAACAGGAGTAAATTGGCACCATTTCTTTGACTTGACTTATCTTTTTACGATTTCAGTCATTGTCTTTATATCTTTATTTTTTTTTAGTTTTTATAGTTTTTTTCTTTTTCAATTAGGTCCTTCTAATTAAAAAATCAAGAATTTTTTACACAAATATTTTTAAAATAAAAATTTAAATAAAATTATTAAAAATTAAACAAATATTATAAAATTAAGTCTAAATTTTTTTTTGTAAATTCATTAAAATTTCAAAAATTATTAAAAATTAAAAAATTTATAAAATTTATACAATAACCCAGAAATCTTGAATTTTATTTACTTAAAGAATTTTTATCTCACATTCTACAAGGAATTAGCCTAAGGTCAAATTATGAAAAGTAATCGACATATCTTAGTATTTTATAAAAGTGAAATTCATTTATTATTTTTAAACTCAAAAAATTCTACTAAATTCAACTAAAAGTTAAATAAATTTATTAAAAATTTAAAAAATATTATAAAATTTATATAACAACTAGTAAATCTTGGATTTTATTTAGTCATAAATTTGTATCTCATAATCTACAAGAAATTAGCCTAATAATATCTGGTTATGAAAAATAATCAACATATTTTTAAGTATTTTATGAAAATAAAATTAATTTATTATTTTTAACTAAAAAATTTTATTGAATTCATTAAAAATTTTATGAAATTTATCAACAATTTAAATAATCTTATAAAATTTATGTAATTTTACATAATTTTAATTTTTAACGAATTTATTAAAAATTTTATACTTAAAAATAATAAATAAATTTAATTGTTATAAAATACTATAAAATATGTTGATTATTTTTTATAACTGAACTTTAAGCTAATTCATTATATATTGTGAGATAAAAATTCCCAAAGTAAACAAAATACAAGATTTCTAAGTTATTACATTAATTTTATAATATTTGTTTAATTTTTAATAATATTATTTAAATTTTTTTTGGTAATTTAAATTTTTTAAAATTTTTTATTTTAAAAATAGTTTTGTAAAAAAATTGTTGATTTTTTTAATTAGAAGGACCTAATTGGAAAAGGAAAAAACTATAAAAACTAAAAAAAATAAAGATATAAAGACAAGGACCGAAATGGTAAAAAGATAAGTCAAAGTCAAAGAAATTGTGCTGATTTGCTCTTGTTTCAAAACATTAATGGTGCATTTGTTCCAAAAAAAACATGAGGGGCATATCCGCTCCTCGACACAAACATTAGGGGCATAAATGCACCTTTGCCCTATCTATTTCAAGCCTAAATTAAATTCAACTTGCTAAAACTTTTGAAATTTAACTGAAAAAATTCTTTATACATAAATAAACCCAATATGCTTTTTCTCAAAAAACCCAATATGCTTAGATTTAATTTATTGAGGATAATTTATTCAGTTTTTAATTTATTCTTGAATAATTACGGCATAATAGTAAAATCAAGCTTTATCAATATCAAACCTAAATTAAATTCAACTTGCCCTGACGTATAGTTTATTCTTATTCACAATTCCATGCTTCAAAATTATGTTTCGAGTGAGGTGACGGAACTAAAAATTTTAGAGAGGTGAGGTGAAATTAGAGATAAACATAGTTTGAGAAAATATGGGGATTGAGAAATTTCTGAACTAAATTGAAAATTAGTGATTTCAAAAATCAGATCTTTAGAATCGTACTAAATTATGAAATACCAAATTTTCGATACAATTTAAATCAGAGATTTGATATTTTTAATTTAAACGATTCAACACTAAAAATGTCATAAGTTAATTTAGAACTAATTACAAGAATATAAAGGCGTTGAATGAATTTTACACATATGAGAATAAGATTTTAAAAGGGAAAAAATAACTTGGGTTAATATATATAAAATGCCAAATATTTCCGTTCATTTATAATTTTAACTAAACTTTTTAATTTTTACTGAATTGTCCCAAGTTTGATTTTACACTTCAATTGTGTCAAACTTATTCAAATTAGTATGAAATTATGTATAATTGGTAATCCAATTACCACAAATAATATCTTATTGATAAAAATAATTTTGAACAATAACTAGTTTAATAATTGCACATAATTTTGAACTGAGAAAACGGATAAAATTAAATGAAAAGTTGAAAATTAGGACAATTTAATAAAAATTAAAATGTTGTGTTAAACTTGTAAATAAATAAAAAGGTTTTGGTTTTTTTTTTACATTAAATCAAAGGATAAGTTTGATATTTACTTGGTGAAATTTATCAGAAAAAAGTTAAGAAATTTAAGAGTTTGATACTAAAAATTGGGTTTGAAAATTAAGAATAATTTAAATTTATAATAGAGAGGGATTTAGATTTAATTAAATAAATTGATAATAGAAAGATCTAAGAGTTTACTGGATGGCCCACCTCCCCTCGGTGTGGTTACATCCATGTATGTGTTGGTCTTTTGAGTAATTTTGTTCTCTTTCATCACAAGAAAACGAATTCATGAATGAGAAAAAAAAAAGGAGAGGGAAAATAATGTTGAGTACAGCAAGGGGCGAGGAAAACAAATTGTTTTTTAAGGGGAAAGGAAAACAAACTGCTAATTATCTACTATGCAATTATTGTCGAAGCAATTATTGAAACTTAGTTAATGAAACTAGAGCTATTCAAAATTTAGCCCAACCCAATCAACCCATCCAGCTCAACTCTATCCAACCCAAAAAAATTGGCTAGTGGATTTAATGGATTGGGTTGGGTTAAATAATACTGACTTTTAAATTTATGATGGATTATTTGGTTATGTAAATTTTAATAGAAGATATACATGTAATCCAAAAAAATAATTAATTTTAGAAAAGTAAAAAAATCAAAACCCTAAATCATATGCCAATATTTAGTGAAATTTGAAAGCAGATGATCAATTCAATCTCAAGCTCAGCTGATTTAAAGAAAGTGGTGTAAAAA
>CANYLF012108105.1:0-11253 GCA_948193215.1 Bocquillonia castaneifolia
AAGTTTAATTCCCAAATCCGGTTTATTTCAAGCCATCCCTTAAACGATAAACCTAACAAATATAATTCTAGGTGGCCAATCAAGAAATATATTAAATCAGCTCTTGGAAATTAATTTAATTGAAGAAAACAAGAAAAACTATAAATAAATAATGTTTCCAAACATTAGTAATTAAATCACCCCCTACTAGACTTCATCCCTCACTCTAGTAGGAAAATTAGTTATGAATCATCATAAGAATAATCAAACAAATAATTAAAAGCAATAAACAAACAAGGAACATGATGAAAATAATAAAAATAAATTAAATTAGAATAAACTTAGTCTCAATGTTGATCAGAAGCTTCAAATCTCAAAAGAAATAACTTGAATCTCCAAGAAAACCAAGAAAAACTCCCAAAGAAAAATAATGGAGAATTAGACTAAAAACCAATTGATTTAGATAGTATAAAAACCGATTATCACCTTAGAAGCACCTCCTTCTTCTTTTTCTGGCTGAGCCATACTGGAGGTATCATACCTCAACCACTGTTCCCCAATGTTGTCAATTTGCCTTCTAGAATTAGCCCCAAGACTTGTATCAAACAACCGAACTCCATTGTCCTCCGGAGCATCATATAACTTTTCACAAAACTCATTAAAGTGACCAACAACACCACAGTAGAAACAAAATTGTGGAGTCTTTCATATTGAAAGAAATCGAAGAACGGGCCCCTCTTTACATTCTGATATATCTCTTTCCCTAGCAGTTTCCTGATGTCCAAGGCAACCCGAATCCTCATGTACCTTCTCCATAAAAAATTAAAATTGTTTGGATCAGACTCTAAATAAATGCCCAGAAAATAGTATATGCTTTCACCGACCCTTTCTATCATTATACCAATTCGGATTTCATGAACTTGCACCCAAATCTCCATCTCCTGAATTGGAACATGCAGTGGATGCAAACAGGGTTGATTTTTTTTTACAAAGCAACATACTGTTATTAAATGTCCATGGCCCTCCATGCAGTACCCTAATACAGTCCTTCTCGTGAAAGAATTGAAACAGGTAGACTCCATTGCCTACATCCTTAATGAACACTCACTTAACTGGACGCCATATTGAGGCCAAAGTGTTTTTCATGGCCAAAAAATTAATAACTTTGTCAGTGAAGAACCACCTTATAACACACCAAGGAGTTTGTTGGTCTATTCATGTCAAATCTGAATCCCCCTCTACAAACCAACCCATTCTCCTCCTCATCAAGAAATTATGCTTCCCCTTGCTAAAAATGTTGATACATTTCTATTTTTATATAGTTTTAAAATATAATAAATGTTAAAAAGATTTGATTTTCATTCTATATTTATAATTTATACTTGCAAAAAATTATGCTATTTAGATGGATAATATTTTCTAACTAAATCAGTTTTATTATTTCTATATTAAAACGTATATGACTAGAGGAAAATATGAAAAAAAAAAATACTTTACTAAGATTTTTAGTTCATTTTCATTGATATTTTAACTACTTTAAAGTTCCCCTAAAAAAACTAGTTTAAGTTTAATTTTTTAAATAAAAAATATCAAAATTAGGTCAATCATGACAATTTACTAAAATTTTAGTAATTTTTTAAACAAAAGTCAAACATCTCAGAGAATATATATAATTAATTAATAACATTTATTTATAAAATTATCTTTGAGCATATTAATTTTTTTATATATTTTAAAATTTCAAGACTTATTAATTTTTAAATATTTTCTATAAACTATAATAAATTTAGAAATTTTTTTAAAAATAACGAATTTGGCATAATTAATAATAATTTTTTAAAATGTTGTGTATATTTATGTGATCTTTTTAATAATTTTTAAGAATATAATTTTTTATAATTAGTAATATTTATTGAAAATTGTTCATATTTATATGATATTTTTAATAGTTTTTTTAGATTATAATTTTTTTATAAATTACGGCTAATTCATTGTTTTTCAAATTTATTAAATAGTTTATAAGAAATATTTAAAATTTATTAAGTTTTAAAATCTAAAGAAACATAAAAATAATGTTTAAACTAATTTTATAAGTAAAAATATCATTTGAGTACATATATTTTATTAAATGTTTGATTTTTTTATTTAAAAATTACTTAAAAAAAGTTAATAAAGTAACATCATTAACCTAATCTTTAGTATTTTTATCTTTAAAAAATTATCATTTTTGAATTATTGAATTTATCAATTAAAATGAGTTAAAAGTCGTGGTAAGGTTAGTTAAAAATTTCACATGTTTTTTATTTAATTACAGGGTAAATCACAATGGCTCCTTTGGGTATAATCCAATACATTATTAACACACTCCTTAGTTTTATATATCATACTATTACTCATTACTTAGTCCATCAAAATATTACTCATCCGATTAAATTTTATGCAATTTACCCTTAAGAAACAGTAATTTACAACTACCTATACATATATTTTCATTTTACCAATTTACCCCCGAATTTTATGTATTTTGTTTTTAACCCTTTAGCTACTATTTTTCATATAATTTTATAGTGAATTAGATTAAAAGGACATATATACTCTTCTAAGTAGTATAATATTTTTATTTAAATTAAAAGTTTTAGTTTTTTATATAGTTTTTATTATTTCATATACTTTTATCAAAAAAATATTTCTAAGAAATTTAGTGACTATTATAGTATGTATTGTATTATTTATAAAACTTTCATTAGTTTCATATTTACAAGAAATTTTATTACTTTTAAATGTTTTGGAAAATTGTATTAATTTATAAATGAGATAATATGTATAATGAAAATATTATTTTTAGACATTTCTTAGTCATTAAATTTGAGTGGCTATAACTTTTGTTTTTTTAGGGAGGGCTATAACTTTAATCTTTGAAGTTAGAATGTTATATATAAGGTTGTATTGGAGTTGAGCTGCTCCAAATTTTCAAGTGTTCGAACTTGGTTCATTTTCTAATCGAGCCAAACTCGAGCCTAAATTTTAGATTTATTTAATAAACAAGTTAGGGTTGAGTCGAGCACCACTATATATGTTTTTTGCATAGTATTCACGAGTCTAATCGAGTTTAACTTTTTATTTGTAAATATTAATTTAAATAATTTATTGTTGGATTTTTTTTTGAAAAACTATTTTTCAGTATAATGAATATAAAAATATATAAATTATAATTTCAATGTGAAGTTTATGAGTATAAATATAATAGTGACTATTTTTTAATAATTAAAAATTTATAACCTAAATATTTATTGATAAATTTATTTTTAAATTCATAAAATTGATATAAATCATATATCTCGTTAATATATTCTCAATAACTTGTTTATAAGTGTAAATATACATATTAAATGAATACTTAAATAAGCATGCTCATGAGCTTTTAAACAACGAATAATCTCGGGGTTCTTAATCAAGCCGTTAACAAATATAAAAAAGTCAAGCATCTTATTGTCCAACGCCAAGTTCCACGTTCCTGCCAATAATCAAATATACAAATTTTTTGAACTGTAAGGTTTAATTTTGCAAAGGGTGGTAAAAAAAATATTTAGCAACGCAGTTACGCTGTTATTAATTTACATTAACGAAGAAACGGTTGATATGATGACAGAAATTGACCACTGGTAATTAGCAAACCATTAGCAGTAACAAGAGAGGCCCGAACATTGGCAAGTGGGGCTTCTGATATGTAAAGAGGGATGTAAACCTACTAATCTTCCAACAACTATAATCCAAGGAGCAGTAGCAGCAAGCTTGGACAATTGCACCAAAGAGGAACACAATATCAGCACCTAATAATAATATTGGAATTTTTTTTTCTCCCAAAATAATTGTTGATCCATCCACCAATTGCAACTCCAAAAATAGCTCCAAGTAAAGTAAAACTCACAATCATCTCCTGCTCATTAACGAAATTTCATTGTCAAGAAATAGATAACGAGAAATGACAAGGATCAAAACAGATGCACAGGATTCCAGCAACCTGTTTAATTTATAAATTTGCCACTCTTTAAACTAATTATATTTATTATTAATATACTATTTTCAGACTTAAATATTATGCTAAATGCAGTATTTTATTATTTTTTACGTTAATTTTAACATACAAGATATTTTAGTTTATGTCAATTTTAATAAAAAAAAAATTGGAGATGCTCTAATAGTGACACATTTACTCGAGTGTTAAAATGTTCAATTTATTTCATTTTTATAATTTACTAATGAAAATCCTCTTTTATTTCATTAAAATGCAATTTGAATTAAATTTTGAAATATTTGATGTGATTTTGAATTTCATCTTAAGTTTATACAATCCCTAAATTGTTATGAACCTGAATAGACATAAATAAAATTCAATCACAATTAGCTAAAAGTTAAATATTTGCAACTTTATTTTAAAAAATTTGGTTAAAATTGCATTCCGGTCAAAAGGTTTGGATTTAATTAGTAATTAATAAAGGTTTGGTCAGAGTTGTAATGAACCTTTGAAATTTGGTTAAAATTGCAACAGACCTTTGAAATTTGATTATAGTTGTAAAATTTAAAAGGCTTGGTTAAATTTACAATTTTATTTAAAGATTCGGATTTATTTGACCATTCAACCTAAAATAAAATGGCTGAATATTAAAATCCAGATGATCTAATAGATGCGACAGGTTACACAAACTAAGAAATAAAGCCAGAAATTTTCCCTTAAATTGTACCCACAAAATTGTCACAAAAGATAGAATATTTTGTTGGATCAAACAGGTAAGTACGTGCAAAATGTGTATAAGCATGTCCTGACGTCAAAAACCTGGAACCCCATTCTGGGTTCTAGATTTTTTTAAAAAAAAGAAAAAAATAAAGTACTTTCCTCTTATTGTATGTGATAGGTGCTCAAGTGAAACATATTATACTTAATCGCTTGCCTTTTGGATTCGATCAGACATTGAGATGTTCAACTCGTTTTGCATAGAGTGGTCGAAGAAAATGTTTCAAGCAGTTGTCACCATATTAGTGTCGACAACTTTGGTATACTGGTTCTCGTGGATTGTCATCAACAAAACAAAGAACGGTCCTCCACTGCCCCCACGTCCTCGTGGCTTTCCAGTACTCGGATACCTTCCATTTCTCGGTACCGAGCTATATAAGAAATTCACTGAATTGGCTGGGGTCTATGGCCGTATTTACAAGTTTTGGCTGGGTAACAACTTGTGTGTAGTAATCAGCTCAGAGTCTCTAGCCAAAGAGGTTTTTCGCGATGGAGACACCACGTTTGCTCATCACGATCCACCAATGGCTGCGAAAATCGCCTCTTACGGTGGAAATGACATTGTCTGGTTATCCTATGGTCCTCAATGGAAAAAGCTCCGCAAGCTCTTTGTTCGTGAACTGATGAGCAATTCAAGTCTTGATTCCCTTTTATACTCGAGGAAGCTACAAGTGAAGGAAACAATTAGGAATGCCTATTCCGAAATCGGCAAGCCCTTAGACATTGGTGAGTTAGCTTTCGTGACGACTATGAATACAGTAATGAACTTGGCTTGGGGTGGTGCTTTGGAAGAGGCAGAAGATAATACTACTGCTCCAACCGAGTCCAGACATCTAATGACTAACCTCATGGAACACCAAATATTTCTGACCTGTTTCCAATGCTTGGAAAGTTGGATTTGCAAGGTATAAAGGCAAAAACAGAAGAAATCATGCTAAGTTTTGACAATTTTCTCAAACCTATAGTAGAGAAAGCGCAAAGTTCTGTTGCAGCGAAGGAAGCCGGAGTCAAAAAGAATAAGCAAAGGAAGGACTTGCTGAAGCTTCTTTTAGAGTTAAAGCAGCAGCATGCAGATGCTGAAACAACACTTAGCATTTCTGAAATCAAGGGACTGCTAGTAGTAAGTTAACTTTTTAACAATCCAATACATACATATGCTATATAGAGGCAGGATTAGCTTTGGTTGATTTTTGAAAACAATTACAGAACGAAGAAAATGCTTAATTATTAAGTGTTGTGATTAAGGGTGAGCAAAACCAAACCGATAAAATTCGATTTAATTCGGTTTCCAAATTTCCAAAATTACACTAAAAAAATTCAAACCGAACCAAAATTGTACTCATAAAAACCAAAAACCAAACCAAATTTATCAATTTCAGTTAAGTTCAGTTTTATGGGTAAGCAAAATTTCGGTTCGGTTCAAACCAAATGCTCCTAGTTGTGATATATCTAGTTTCAATGTTACTATATTTAACCATTAACATTGCTCTTGCTAGGATATTTTGGTTGGAGGATCAGACACAACGACAACAATGGTGGAATGGGTAATTGCAGAGTTAATTCAAAATCCAGAAATAATGGAAAAGATCCATCAAGAATTAGATGAAGTAGTAGGGTTAAATAACTGTGTAGAAGAGTTCCATTTACCAAAACTATGTTATTTAGATGCTGTGGTAAAGGAGACACTTAGATTGCATCCAGCACTTCCTCTTTTAGTGCCACACTGCCCAAACCAAACATGCACAATAGGTGGATATACCATTCCAGAGGCTATTCGAGTTTTTCTCAATGTTTATGCCATTCACAGAGATCCCAATCTTTGGGAAAATCCCTTGGAATTTAATCCTGACAGGTTTTTCAATGTCTATGCCACCAAATTTGATTACTCAGGAAACAATTTCCAGTTTCTTCCATTACGGTCAGGAAGAAGAGTTTGTGCAGGGCTTCCTCTAGCAGAAAAGATGCTCAAATACCAGTTGGCTTCACTATTGCACTCATTTGAGTGGAAGTTGCCTAGTGACACAGCTAGAATTATCAGAAAAGTTTGGAATTGTTGTAAGGAAATTGAAACTTTTGGTTGCTATACCAGCACCTAGACTATCTAATTTAGACCTCTATTATTGAGACAGATTAAGCTGGTATCATCTGTTGCCTGTTAATCTAACCACAGAATATATAAAAGGGTTTCTTCCCTTTGGATATACATGTCATCAGAAATGACAAGTCTCTGAAAACTCTTTACTAGCAATATAAACATAAGTTCATGCTCTACCCAGATTATGCATTTAACAGAACTACAAAGTACCAATCAATGTAATTGTAGTGTGTGTATGCATGGGAAATATTTTCTAATAAATGTAAGTAATGTATGTGTGCAAAACAGTCCTTTTTTAGTTCGGAAAACATCGACTTAATTATTTCAATAAAACAAAAAAATCTCGGGACCGTAACATTTATTAGGTAAACAATCCTAAAATAGCCTTAATCAACCACTATCCTAAAGCATCAGATTTTGTTAACCAATTCTTATCATCACCACAATGCTATCATTCACACAGATGCAATCCCTACCAACCACAAATAGCATGATTGTCGTTAGCCTTTTAACATTATTATTACACTCTACATCAGTAAACTTTCAGAACCCTTCTAGAGACAGTTTGGACACAAAATTTTGTTCCAGGAGCATCAAAAGATCAAGTTGCCCCCCCGTGAGAAACCTAAAATAACAAGATTTCTCCTTCCAAGTTTCATTTTGTTGTCTTGACACTTGAACAGCAGAAAATGGCCCTAAATCTATTCCGGAAAATAGTTGGAAATTGTATCAGAATAATTCTTTAAAACTTTCTGATGTATAAACAATGCCATCACTCACAGGAAAATACATCATTGATCTTTCCAAACTAGATTCCTCTATGACTAGCCAAATTTGCAATAAAAAGGGCATTCAATATAAAATTATGGAGTTTATTGTAGTAAAGTATATTTCAATCTCAGTTTCTTTTGCTTTATAGATTGTAGAACAAAATACTTAATCAAAATCCAACTAAACCAAAAAAATCAGAAACAGCAGCCAAGTTAATATCATTTAGAGTATATTTTCATCAAGAGCAGTAGTTTGACACAAAATCTCAAAAGAGCTAAAGGACACTTTAGCCTGCACCAACCCCCTCTTAAAGAAAAGAGAGATAAAAAATAAATATGTGTGTGGCATTAGGGGGTGTGTTTACCAGCCATACTTCTTTAAGAAGTCCTTAGTTCTCTTCCTCATGCGAGTGAAAACAATTACAGCACAAGCAAGAATCCAAGGGGGGAAGCTTCCACCAAAAATGTTAAATTTTTTGATCCATTGTGGAGGTTCTTTCCACAAAACTGTTATCAAAAGGGTTATGAGTGCTACCCCAAGTATGATTTTCGTCACCGGTTTGATCAAGGAGTCCTGCAAATTAAAAATGCAATTGTATAAACAACTATTTCATCTAAAGGAAACTTCACAATTTGAATAACTACAACCAAAAGCACAAGACGAGAAACGCTAACCCAACCCACATCCAAGCATTCATACTTTTTATGAAGAACAATAATTATACCAAAAGCAAGCCCCTAACAAAACTGTTTTCTATAACTCATTATAGTATTCACAAGTAAAACTGCACAAATGAAAAAAAATACTTAATAGAGCAAAATTTATCGCAAATTAATTTAACATATGATTCATTAATATATTATGTACAACAAATTCGACAAAAAGGGAGAAAATCTTGACTTAATCCCCTTAAAATTCAGCTCTTTAACCATTGAATTCGTGTTCAACACATCCCACAACAAAAATTGATTAACGATTCAATGCTCATGGAGTAACCGGGCAACAGACTTTCTAACTATCAAATTTAAATTTAAAAATTTTGCGAAAAACGTGGAAAAATAATGCTTCAGCAGTACTAAAGAGCAACCACAAATCAAGATAAAAACTAAATTCACATATAATAAAAGTTAAAACTTACTAAAAGGCTAAATTTTGCACATAAAATACGCACAGCAAATATTGAATAATTTTAATTTGACTGTTCATGAATAAATGAATTAAGGTAATTAAAGTATAATTTTTTAAAAAAATACCTTGGGTTCTCCATCAATGTGAATAACGGATCCATCTATATATCCAAGCATAGACCTTCCGTTCTTCCGATTAAACCGAATCGGGGCGCCCCGGCCCGAACCATCCGGATTGAAAGCAAAGACCGATTGGAACCCGTATTTTTCAAGTATATCTTTCACTTCTAATTGGTTCTGGTCCCACCCTCCTAAGCTCGACTTGAACACCTCGATCGGACCCTTTCCTTGTTTGTATAGATGTATTTCTACCTCCGGTACCTTTGTTCTCACCGTTTTCGCTTTCGAGCTCGGACTCGGACTCGTATCCTCCTTCGGAGCTTCGTTATTCGGGTTCGGGTTTGTCTCTTCGATTTCTTTGATCTCCATTTTTCCTTTTTTTTTTTCCCTTTTTACTGATTTAGAAAGTCGCGCAACTTAAAAAGCATATAGTTGTGAGAGTGTCGTTTTATCGTTTTATATTTTTATTTGTTAAAAAGGAGTTTTCTATGGTATCTTAGGGCTCTACAAGGAACAAACTCAATTGAAAAACTGGATCGATTCAATTTTGATTCGTTTTAATTTTTTATTTTAAATTTTTTAATTCTCAATTCCATTTATTTTTAATATTTTATTGAAAAATCAATTAAACCGATAAACTGTAAAAAATAAAAGTAAAATACTCAAACCTAATCGAATTGAATCAATTCAGTTTAATTCAATTTAATTCTTATATAATTTAATTCGATTGGGTTCAATTTTAGACTTTACAAACAATTCGGTTTGATTTAATTTGAACTGAATGCACAACTCTGGCCTCATGCTTGCTAATGAACATTTAAAACAAAATTCAAGGCTAACTTTATCCTACAAATTTCACTTTTGTAACACTATGATCCTTGAAATCAATTTATAGCATAAAATTATGTCAATTTTAATTTGTGTAACACTATAGACCTTGATGTGAAGATTTTATCATCATCCTTCTATGAACTAAAAAGACTTCCGAAAGTGAGATAAAGTATAAGGGAGAGAGACAGGAAGGGGGATGGGGTAAGAGGGAGCAACCGCCCACTCAGTTCCCACCTTAATTCCACCCTCTATTTGTAACTGATATATGACCAACTTTCAATTCGGGTCAAGTGTCGATGGCACTTGTTAGACTTATTCTCTCTTATGAAAAGTTAACAATTAACTTTTTTTTTTACTTTTAGCTTTTTCACCCTAAAAAATAATAAATTTAATCTAATGATTGAGATACATATTAAAAATGAGAGTCCTAGGTGTAGATCTCTCTTCTCCAACTAAAAAAAAATCTTAGACTTATTTACAATTGTATTTAGTTTTTATTTATATATTTTTATTTTAATTTCTTAATCATGCAGTTTGATATCCAAAGTATTTGGTACATTCTAGTGCACATAAGAATTTTTCTTGAAAGTTTTTTTTCATGCACTTTTTTTATTTGTTAAAAATTACTGATTATATTTTTCATCTTTTGTCTAGAGTTGTCACAACAGTAAAAATTTAGAAAATAATTAATTATACATTACCACATCATAAATCATATCATTTGCATCATGTGTATGTGTGATACATTGCATAATAAAATGTGGTAGAAGAGTATTGTGTGTAGTAAAGCTTATGGAAGTTAGAGTAGAGTAAGAACCTACTTGAAGGAAAAGTTGGAGGAGTTATTTATAGTATATGTCACGACCGTAAAAAAAAAATATATATATATATATATATATATATATATATATATAATAAATAAATAAAATAAAAATAATTAATCATGCATTACCACATCATAAATCATACCATTTGCATCATAACATTGTATGATATATATTGCATAGAATGATGTGGTAGAAAAGTATTGTGTGTAGTAAAGTTTATGAAAGTTATGTTAGAGTAAGGACCTAATTGTAGGAAAAGTTGGAGAGTGTTATATGATGATAGATGATGATGATGGAAAAAAATAATAATAAAAGAGAGATTAGTAGACTAACCTCACCCGTAACCTTCCTATCATTCCTATCTCATCTCCTTATCTATACTCACCCATTTTCTTCCTTTATTTTCTTCTTTCCTTTCTTTCCTTCTTTACATATTTTGCCATCTTCATCATTCTTCATCAAAAATTTACAAAAAAGTTTCCTTTAAAACTTTGGATTGAAGAAGAAAATTAATTGAAGGTTTAGAAGCTTGATTAAGGTAATTCTTTTACTTGTAGTATTTTTTTAATTATTAGGGTTCATGCAAATTTGGGGAAAACATGATTTTAAGTTGTAATCATGTAATTAAGACTTGATTAAGCATGAATTATGTATTAATTTGTAGAAATAATATTATTTTGAAGTTTATACATGAATTTATTCAAAGTATAA